>PVKV010030484.1:0-22226 GCA_004027835.1 Alouatta palliata | reverse complement strand
AGCAGGGGGTGGGGAGTTGGGGAGGGATAGCATGGGGAGAAATACCAGATATAGGTGATGGGGAGGAAGGCAGCAAATCACACTGCCATGTGTGTACCTATGTAACAATCTTGCATGTTCTTCACATGTACCCCCAAACCTAAAATGCAATAAAAAGTATATATAAAAAAAAAACAAAAACACAGGCCAGATGATGGCATTCCTACTCAAAATCCCCCAATAGTTTTTCATCTCCTTTGAGTAAAAGCCAACATTCTTATAAGGCCTAGGAGATCTAGCTCTTACTGATTAGGGAAACTACATAGTAATACATTTAGATATAAAACATTATAAAGACTATGAAAAACTTAGAGTAATATATAGCAGCATTTCTTTTTCCTTTGATCAATATGAGGTACTTAGTGTGTACAGATTACTGATGCTGCCTCTTTAGATTCCAGGTATGAGAACAGTTATGACTGAGCACTAAGAACAGGCTTTGGCATAAGCAACCACAGATTCCCTTTCATAAGAGCGTTGACATAGTTAATGGAAATGGCAGATCTAGTAAAATGAAAATAGTAGATATAGGCAAGGCTGAATTGAAGATCTTTAATTCTTTCCCTTGAATTTCTCAGAGTTCAGAGACAGTCTCACTAATAAAACAATTCAATGTCTTTAAATCAAAGCCATGTATAATACTGTTTTATTTTGCAAATGAATGAAAGATCCCAACTTTATGTTTCCTAAAACACTGAAAAGAGAATTTAAAAGGTGGTTGGCTACAATTCTTTCCAGAGTCAGATGCTAAATGTTACAGATAATTTCCAGCCAACTGACAGGAAGACTTTAAAACTTTAATAGTTTTATGTCCTTCCATGTAACTTTTGGCAAAACAGATTTTACTGCTAGGATTTCCAGACAATATACTAAAAACAAAACCACTCTCAATTCCTTGAAAGAAAATAGTTCATGCTATTTACCATGGCTGCGTTCTGAACCTTAAATGCAAATAGTATGGTTATACCGTAGACACTCAAAAATATCTATTGAATGAATTAATAAACAAATAGATACATGTAAGAGACTTTCTTGCATATTTATTAGTAGAAAGAAAACAAAAAACTAGGACCATCTAGGAGATTTACTTATATTTGGGATAGGAACCTCTCTTCCTCTGGAATTCCTTGCAGTTATATGCATTTAAGTGGTGCTTTAGATCCCATGAAGCAGCATGCAGTGGCAGAAAAAGAAGGCTGGTGGTGGTCAGAGACTCCAGAGCTCATATCACGGCATCCTGTTTGCTAGCTGACAAAGTGATCTTATGTGTGTTAGTTCTGTGGTTCCATTTTGCCCTCTATAAAATTAGCCTAACAGGCCAGGCGTGGTGGCTCACGCTTGTAATCCTAGTACTTTGGGAGGCTGAGGCAGGTGGATCACAAGTTCAGGCTTTCGAGACCAGCCTGGCCAATATAAGGAAACCCCATCTCCACTAAAAATACAAAAAATTTGCAAGGCTTGGTGGTAGGCACCTGTAATTCCAGCTACACAGGAAGCTGAAGCAGGAGAATCACTTAAACCTAGGAGGTGGAGGTTGCAGTGAGCCGAGATTTTGCCATTGCACTTCAGCCCAAGAGACAGTGTGAGACTCCTTCTCAAAAAAAAAAAAAAAAAAAAAAAAAAAAAAAAAAAAAAAAAAAAAAAAAAAAAAAAAAAAATATATATATATATATATTAGCCTAACACTACCTGCCTTACAGAAATATAGTAAGGGTTAAAGGAGGCAATGTCTGTACAGATCTCATGGTCTTTGCATTTAAGATCTCTCTCATTGAAATATTCTTTTCTCAACACATTGTTTAGCTGTTTCCTTCTTTTTTAAATTGTTCCATAGGTTATTGGGATACAGGTGGTATCTGGTTACATAAGTAAGTTCTTTAGTGGTGATTTGTGAGATTTTACTGCACCCATCATCCCAAGCAGTAAACACTGCATCCTATTTGTAGTCTTTTATTCCTTGCCTCCGCCTACCCTTGCCCTCAAGTCTCCAAAGTCCATTGTATCATTCTTATGCCTTTGTGTTCTCATAGCTTAGCTCCAACATATCAGTGAGAACATAAAATGTTTGGTTTTCCCGAGTTACTTCACTTAGAATAATAGTCACCAATCTCACCTAGCAAATCTACTTATCAATCAACAAGTAGATACTTTATCTACTTATCAATCAACAAGTAGATAAAGAAACTGTTGTGTATTTTATATATACATATATATATATAACTGTTGTATATATGCAGATAAAGAAACTGTTGCGTGTGTATATATACAGTATAACAACAGTTTCTTTATCTACTTGTTGATTGATGGGCATTTGGGTTGGTTTCATGATTTTGCAACTGCAAATTGTACTGCTGTAAACGTGCATGTGAAGGTATCTTTTTTGTATAATGATTTCATATTCTCTGGGTAGATATACAGTAGTATGATTGCTAAATCAAATGGTAGTTCTAATTTTAGTTCTTTAAGGAATCTCCACACTGTTTTCCATAGTGGCTATACTAGTTTACATTCTAGCCAGCAGTATAGAAGTGTTCCCTGATCACCCCATCCACACCAACAGGCTCTGTTTTTTGATTTTTTGATTGTGTCCATTCTTGCAGGAGTCAGAAGGTATTGCATTGTGGTTTTGATTTGCATTTCCCTGATCATTAGTGATGTGGAGCAGTTTTTCATATGTTTGTTGCCCATTAGTATATCTTCTTTTGAAAATTGTCTATTCATGTCTTTAGCCCACTTTTTGATGGGATTGTTTGTTTTTCTTACTGATTTGTTTGAATTCATTGTAAATTACTGATATGCAATGAACTCAAACAAATAGAACTCAAACAAATGAACTCAAACAAATAGTGCTTTGTCAGATGTATAGATTGTGAAGATTTTACCCCACTCTCTGGCTTGTCTGTTTACTCTGCTGTTTCTTTTGCTGTGCAAAAGGCTCTTTAGTTTAGTTAAGTCCCAGCTATTTATCTTTGTTTTTATTGCATGTGCTTTGGGGTTCTTGGTCATGAGATCCTTGCCTAAGCTAGTGTCCAGAAGGATTTTTCCAGTGTTATCTTCTAGAATTTTTATAGTTTCAGGTCTTTAAGACCTGAATTGATCTTGAGTTGCTTTTTGTATAGGTGAGAGATGAGGGACCAGTTTCATTCTCCTAAATGTGGCTAGCCAATTATCACAGCACCATTTGTTGAAAAGGGTGTCCTTTCCGCATTTAATTCTTTGGTTTGGTTGGTCAAAGATCAGTTGGCTGTATTGGGGTTTATTTCTGGGTTTGCTGTTCTGTTCCATTGGTCTATGTGCCTGTTTTTGTACCAGTACCATGCTGTTTTGGTGACTATAGCCTTATAGTACAGTTTGAAATCAGGCAGTGTGATGCCTCCATTTTTGCTCTTTTTGCTTAGTCTTGCTTTGGCTATGTGGGATCTTTTTGGTTCCATATGAATTTTAGAATATTTTTCTTCTAATTCTGTGAAGAAGAATAATGATGGTATTTTGGTGAGGGTTGAGTTCAATTTGTAGACTGCTTTTGGCAGCATGGTCATTTTCACAATATTGATTCTACCCATCCATAGGCATAAGGTGTTTTTCATTTGTTTGGGCCATCTGTAATTTCTTTCAGCAGTGTTTTGTAGTTTTCTTGTAGAATTCTTTCACCTCCTTGGTTAGGTATATGTCTAAGTATTTTTATTTTTTTCACAGCTATTTTAAAAGGAGTTGAGTTTTTGATTTGATTCTTTGCTTGGTAGCTGTTGGTATAGAAGGGCTACTGATTTGTGTACAATAATCTTGTATCCAGAAACTTTGCTGAATTATTTTATCAGTTCTAGAAGCCTTCTGGAGGGGTCTTTAGGGTTTCCCAGGTAAACAATCATATCATCAGCAGTGACAGTTTGACTTCCTCTTCACTGATTTGGATGCTGTTGATTTCTTTTTCTTGTCTGATTGCTCTGGTTAGGAGTTTTAGTACTATGTTGAAGAGGATTGGTGACACTGGGCATCCATGTCTTGTTTCAGTTCTCAGAGGGAATGCTTTCAACTTTTCCCCATTCAGAATTATGTTGGCTGTGGGTTTGTCATAGATAGCTTTTATTACATTGAGGTATGTCCCTCGTATGATGATTTTGCTGAGAGTTTTAATCATAAAGGGATGCTGCATTTGTCAAATGCTTTTTCTGCATCTATTGACATGATCATGATTTTTGTTTTTAATTCTGTGTATGTGATGTATCACATTTATTGACTTGCCTATGTTAAACCATCCCTGTACTCCTGGTGGGAAACCCACTTGATCATGGTGGATTATATTTTGGATATGCTGCTGGATTCAGTTAGCCAGTATTTTGTTAAGGATTTTAGCACCTATATTCATCAGGGATATTGGTCCATAGATTTCTTTTTTGGTTAATGTCCTTTCCTGGTTTTGGTATTAGGTTGATGGTAGCTTCATAGAATGAATTAGGGAAGGTTTGCTCTTTCTCTGTCTTGTGGAATAATGTCAAAATGATTGGTACCATTTCTTCTTTGAATGTCTGGTAGAATTCTGCTACGAATCCATCTGGTCCTGGACTTATTTGTTGGTGATTTTTAAATTACCATTTCAATCTGGCTGCTTGTTATTGGTCTGTTCAGGGTATCTAATTCTTCCTGACCTAAGCTGGAAAGGAACTTATCCATCTCTTCTAGATTTTCTAGTTTATATGCATAAAGGTGTTCATAGTATTCTTAAATAATCTTTTGTATTCCAGTGCTATTAGTTGTAATCATTGTTTCATTTCTCAATGAGGTTATTTGGATTTTCTCTCTTCTTTTCTTAGTTAATCTTGCTAATGGTCTATCAGTTTTATTATCTTTTCAAAGAACTAGGTTTTATTTCATTTATCTTTTTTTTATGTTTCAATTTCATTTAGTTCTGCTCTGCTCTTGGTTATTCCATTCATCATGCTATTTGTTGCCTGTGTATCTTGGGTTTTTTTTTTGTTTTTGCTTTTTAACTTGTATTTTTGTTTTACGGGTTCTGTGTGATCTATGCTTTAAAGAGATTCTGTTTTGATAGTTTTCAGGATTTGTTTCAAGATTTTGAGCTCCTTTTAGTAGTTCTTGTAGTGGTGGCTTGGTAGTGGCAAATTCTGTGAGCATTTGTTTGTCTGAAAATGACTGTAACTTGCCTTCATATATGATGCTAAGTTTTGCTGGATACAAATTTCCTGGCTGATAATTGTTTTGTTTGAGAAGGCTGAAGATAGGGCCCCAATCCCTTGTAGCTTATAGTGTTTCTGCTGAAAAATCTGCTGTTAATCTGATAGGTTTTCTTTTATAGGTTACCTAGTGCTTCTGTCTCACAGCTCTTAAGATTCTTTCCTTCATCTTAACTTTAGATAACCTGATGACAATGTGCCTAGGCAAAGATCTTTTCATGATGAATTTTCCAAGTTTTCTTTGTGCTTCTTGTATTTGTGTGTGTAGGTCTCTAGGAATGCTGGGGAAGTTTTCCTCAATTACTACCCTTAATATGTTTTCCAAACTTTTAGATTTCTCTTCTTGCTCAGGAATACCAATTATTCTTAGGTTTGGTCATTTAACATGATCCCAGACTTCTTGGAGGCTTTGTTCATCTTTTCTTTGTATTTGTTTGATTGGGTTAATTTGAAGACCTTGTATTTGAGCTCTGAGTTTCTTTCTTCTACTTCATTTCCATTCCTGAGACTTTCCAGATCATTTTATGTTTATATAAGTGTGTCCAATGTTTCCTGAAGTTTTGATTGTTTTTTTCTGTATGCTATCTATTTCCTTCAATTTTGAAAATAATATTTTTTTCTTGAATTCTTCTATTGTTTTTTGTATTTCCTTGCATTAGGCTTCGCCTTTCTCTGGTGCCTCCCTGATTAGCTTCATAACTAACCTCCTGAATTCTTTTTAGGTATTTCTTCTTGGTTTGATCCATTGCTGGTGAGCTAGTGTGATTTTCGAGGGTGTTAAAGAGCCTTGTTTTGTCACATTACCAGAGCTGGTTTTCTGGTTCCTTCTCATTTGGGTAGGCTCTGTCGGAGGGAAGGTCTAGAGCTGAAGGCTGTTCAGATTCTTTTGTCCCAGAGTTTTTCCTCATGTAGTGCTCTCCCCCTTTTCCAATAGATGTGGCTTCCTGAAAGCCAAACTACAGTGACTGTTATCTCTTTTCTGGATCTAGCCACTCAGCAAGTCTACCAGGATCTGGGCTGGTATTAGGGGTTATCTGCACAAAGTCCTGTCATGTGAACCATCCATCTATGGATCTCTCAGCCGTTAATACCAGCACCTGTTTTGGTGCAAGTGGCGGGGGTGTGAAATGGACTTTGTGAGGGTTCTTAGCTTTGGTGGATTAATGATTTATTTTTGTGTTGATTGGCCTCTTGGCAGGAGGTGGTACCTTCCAGCAAGCATCAACTGTGGTAGTATGGAGAGGAACCAGTGGTGGATGGGGCCCTAGAACTCCCAAGAGTATATGCTTTTTTCTTCAGCTAATATGGAGGGTAGGGAAGGCCCATCAGGTGGGGACTGGGCTAGGCATGTCTGAGCTCAGACTCTCCTTGGGCAGGTCTTGCTGTGGCTGCTGTAGGGGATGAGGGTGAGGCTCTCAGGTCAATGCAGTTGTGTACCTAGGAGGATTATGGCTGCCTCTGTTGAGTCATGCAGGTTGTCAGGGAAGTAGGGAAAGCTGGCAGTCACAGGCCTCACCCAGCTCCCATGCAATTGCAAGGGCTAGTCTCACTCCCACTGTGCCTCCACCTAACAGCACAGAGACTGTTTCCAGGCAATGAGCAAGCAGGGCTCGAGAACTTACCCCAGGCTACCCACCTCCCAACTGTGAAAGAAAAGGGCTTTGGTTCTTCCCCTCTCTGTGGAATCTGTGTGCCAGATTTGTGCCCTCCCCGGAGTTCTAACCAGGAGGCTTCTCACCTGGTTCAAACTGTTACAAAGTTCAGCTGGAGACTTCCTTCTCCCTGTGGCATTTTCCCTGCATCTCTGGCTGCCCTCCTGAAGAATCCCTAGGGTGCCAGGCAGGAATGGCCTGCTTGGGGACCCAGAGAGCTCCCAGGGCCTTTCTTGCTGCTTCCTCTATCCCTGTATTTTGCTCGGCTCTCTAAATTCACTTAGCTCCACGTAAGGTCAGAAACTTCTCCTGCAAACTAGACCTTCAGTTTCCCCAATGGGGGTGTATGTTTGGGAGTGGAGGATCTCTATTTTCCACTTCTGCAGTTTGGGCACTCACAGTATTTGGGGTGTCTCCCAGGTCCTGCAGGAACAGTCTGCTTCCTTCAGAGGGTCTGGGAGTCCTCTTGGGATTCCTGGTTTGTTCTTGCAGTTATTCCAGAGCTAAAATTCATAATACCAGCCTCTGCACACTGCTCCGTCTATCCGTCTATCCAAGTCAGAGCTGCAATGTAGTCCTGCCTCCCGTCCTCCATGATGATCTTTGGTCAAACAGCTGTTTCCTTCAGGTTTTTACACCGATATTTCCTCCCTAAGAGATACAGGTTCCTATCTCTCAGGGTCCCCCTCTTGACTTCTATCACATCACCCTTTTAACATTTTCTTCATAGCACTTACTGTTAACTGAAATTACAGTCAGCTGCCATACAATGACGAGCAGTCATCAATGGGCTGCATATATGACAGTGGTCCCATAAGATTATAATAACAGTATTTTCACTGTACCTTTTCTATGTTTAAATACATAAATACTTACCATTGTGTTACAGTTGCCTACAATATTTGGTAGAGTAACATGCTGTAAGGTTTGTAGCCTAGGAGCCATAGGCTATACCATATAGGTATATAGGTAGGATATACCCTCTAGGTTTATGTAAGTACACCATGATGTTCAGAAAAAGATGAAATCACCTAACAATGCATTTCTCAGAATGTATCCCTGTTGTTAAGTGACATATGACTGAATGTTGTTTCCTTGATTATGATCTGTCTCTTTTGCTAGAATGTAACCTATCTGAAACCAGGAACCTTGTTTACTTTTCACTGCTTCATCCCCAGCCTTGAAAAATGAATGTGCTGAATGAATGAATAATTTCTAGCTCACAGATGCCATTCAATAACTGTCAGTTTACCCTCTTTTACTAGGGCATGGCCAATATTTAAGAGTTCAGAGCATATAGCAAGTGATCAATATTTATTGATAGTGATCATTGATTGTTGATATTTATTGATACGAAAAACACAGGAAAAATGTCTGTACTGTAAGAACTTCTAGATTCATTCCTGAAAACATGTCATTTAGTATATTTACTTTGATTTGCACAAACCTGTACCTGTGACTATTCTTGCTTCCAAAATATGTTTTTATCTGAATGTGAACCCATACGGCACTTCCAACCACCAACTCTATATAAAATTGGATGATAAAGTCTCTGGAGATTAGAGAAAAGTAATGTGTTCAACTAAAAACTCACGTCAGAATGGTTAGTTTTCTTCTTTGTCTTTGTTTATCATGTCTTAAGAGTGATGACTTGTTTCCAAAAGACTTTTATTTTACTTTTTGTGAAGGGCAGTAGTCAGAAAAAAGGGAATTGATCCTGGACTTGAAGAAATAGCCCCAGAGGTGAGAGAGACAGTTGTTAACCTGCACAGCCTCTTTCCAGCCTCTTCACAGATAACAAGAGCTTTCACAACAATAAACTTGTATGTTCTTTGCAGCTCAAATAAAATTAAGAAGCTGAGCGCCACTTGACAAAGAATCAAAAATAATTGGGAGTTGATAGGAAAATAAACTCTTGTTTATTAAAATTTAGCTTATTCTACAACACTAGATTTCAAAAGATACCAAATCCTGTTGCTCCACAATTCAATTTGTCCTACAGTAAGAAATTTTAATTTATAAATTACTATAAGTCATTTCACTGCATACAAGTGTTTTGTTTACATCCAATAGTACAAATAACTTGTAGTATCTCTTTTAAAAATTACAGTAAATATTCTTTATAAAGTAGATAACTAATATCCACATAAAGAACAAGAAATAATGGAAAGCTCAAACATGGCTAATCATAATGAAGATGAAATTAATCCAATATAAAATTTTTTGGACAGGTCTTTGCTTTACATGATCATTTACTTTCCAGCCAAAATTACATTTAGTCCTTTAATTTTTTCATCTATCCAAATAAACCTGAGGTTAATTGTTTTCCAACTCTATGAGTCCTGAATTGCACACTGTCAAAAAATGTACTCATACATGAATTTCAAATTTACTCTTTTCAAAGAGGATTTTTTTTTTAGTTGTATAAAACTGTTTTAGAACATGAATTGCCATTTCCTGGGAGGGGTCTGTGTAGAAACCTAGGAAACCACCAAACCACGGCAGGTTAACAAGCGCATTGCCCCTGGGGTAGATTTCCTTATATTGAATCCTGGTTCTGCCATTTACCAGCTATGTGACTGGAAAAGTTATTTCATGATTTAGTTCTTCAATATCTTCATCTGTAAAACAGGTATAATATGGAATTACAGCAACTTTACATGATCATCTGTAATAGTCGCTGTGAGGATTAAATTACTTAATCATGGAAACCTCATAGACGAGTATCTGCCATGTAGTAAAATTCAGTGGTATTTTACTTGTATTAATGATAACATAGGCTTTTTTGGTTCTGGAACCAGAGTAATAAAAGGTAATGAAAGAAAGAAACTCAGTCCTAATCCTTCTTTCTTCAGTGATTGCTAAGCTGATATAATATGAGCATAGAGATCCTGTTGGTCATTATTCCTGACTGGATGAAAAAATCTGCCTGTAGTAGGAGAGAAAAAGCCAACAGGCAAAGAGAAATAAAGACAAGGAAAAACATTCTGAGGGCCAGTTCTAACCCTAAGGCTCTAGGAAGGGCTTAGAATTTTATAGCTGTTTCTCTGATTCCCCAATAAATTCCTTTTCATTTTATTTTGTTTGTATTTAAGTTGGGGTTATTTTTCTGTTACTTATAAGTAACAGGTTGTTGCTGGAACATGGGACTGAGTTAGTGACATGTGGATGAAAAAGGCAGAAAGATCACACACTTACTTAAGGCTTTTCAGGCTCTTGGGCCTCAGTCTAACTCCAGAGTCCATTTCACCAGGCCCTTTCCTGAGGACCTTTGACATTGGGAAGGACTGAAAGATGGCATAGGATGAACTCAGGAAAGTGAAGTGGAAAGGAAAGAAACCATAGAAAAACAAACAGATTGTCTGTGGCTCTGGGATGAATAATTTTCCTCCCAAAATGGACTTCAGAATTCTAACAATAATTACAAATAGGAGATTGCACAATATTTAGAACACAGAAAAATCATTTAAATAAACGTAGACCCACACAGGGACTATTTCGGATTCTTACGTATATATAAAACCAACTATTTACTAAGAAGGATGGCATATTAATCATTTTAAATGCCCTGAGAGGAAAATTTAAGATTCTGGTGACAGTTGCAAGATTGCAACTGTCTTTTATAACAAAGTTCAAGACTTATGGCTGAGATTATTCTTTTATTCCTGCAGGGCTTTGAATCACATAATTTAATGATACATAGCACCATTTGAGGCCAATGCCTAAAAATATCAGAGTTCTCAACTGACAAACCAAAAAAAAGTACATGAACTAATAAGGAAAAGTTGAGAATGAGTAAGTTCACATATTATAAAGTATATAACATCTTGAAGGTGAGTGAAATGTCCAGTTCTCACAATGTGGCAGCAAAAGAGAGCAGAAATGCCTGCTGTCTAAGCTCCCAACTGGTATCTAATATCAATTCTAATTACAATAAATGAATACTTAAAAAAGACAGCAAAGTAGGAATCCATGAATCAGTTTCCCCAAAATCAAAAAAAGATAGCAAAGTAGGAATCCATGAATCAGTTTCCCCAAAATCTATCTATCGCTCACTTAAAAAGCAACTACAGATTCTTCCCTCTTCATCCAAGCTCTTTGGCGGTACCCTTATGGTGACTGGAGTTGGCTATGTAATTTACTTTGTCCAGTGAAACAGCGGCAAACATAAAACAAGCAGCAACTTGAAAACTACGTGTATATTGTGGTTTGCTCTTTCTTAATCCTCTTGAGACCCCTGACAAGGCCACCATGTTAAAATTTCCAAGCTAGCAAAGTGGACACATACAGTCCAGACATCCTAACAACCCCAGTCAATAGCTGGTCACACTCCTTTGTTTTGAAATGCAAACTTGCTTAGCTGAACTTGTAGGTATAACTGAGACAGGAAGAAAATCACACAGTTCAGTCTGTCCAAATTTCTGACCAACAGAGCTAAGAGCTAAATATAAATAGTTGTTTTATCTTTTTATATAGTATAATATTTGTATAAATATTGTACCATTTTTAGTTGTTTTAACTATAATGATTATTGATATTCAGTTTGTAATTATAAATTTGTTGATATTCACTTTATGTTGTGATCTTTAAGAGTAAAGATACTGATTATGAATGTAAAATTCTACAGAATTGCTTAGTAAGGATAATAAACTACTATACCAAATCATGTGTGAATAAATCAGTGCAAATTAAATCATGTTTTTGAGAAGCACAATAACTATTTAATTAAGTATAAGATTTCTCTATTTTTAATTGGCAAGGTGGATAACATAAGTGAAAAAATGTACACCCACAGATAAGTGAGTTGACTGTATTTGCTTTCAGGGTCAGGGTCAGATAGTACTTTTGTTAGGTGGCATCCAATAATGGTCTTGCTTATTATGTGGATAAAAAAGTATCCCTTCCTTGATATCAGCCAAAAAAAAAAAAAAAGGAAAAAAATCACAATCACATCAAGCAATATAACATAATTATGAAAACAAATGAGAACAAAATGAATGCTAGCATTTAATATTTTTTGATATGCCTAGATTTGGAAAGATCTAGGTAAAACTTTAGGTATGATGGTCCAAAATTTAAAAAGCATCAATATAACATCAAACATTAAATTCAAAGTAAACCTCAGTGACTCAGAGCTCCAACATATCTTTAGAGAGCAGCTGTGGAACTGACTGCCTGAAGAATTTATCAATATAATTGCAAGACAAAGGATTCTGTTTTGAACAGGATAAATGGCACAAGAGAAATGAGCCCCAGCTGCAACTGCTGATGTTGCAATGAGCAATTCTTTTTACCTTTAGCCTTGATTTCTTTTCATGTCTTAATTTTTCTATACATATTAATATGTGATATTTTAATTTTAAATAGCATCAGACAGACATTCACTGGTAATGTTTGTCAAATGTTTTATATCACTGCAAATTACCACCACTATAATTCAAATGATCAAAAATACAAAGTCGAGAATTTTCTTTTTACAGCTGGCATACACACACACACATGCACACATGGACATGCACATAAAAATATATTTCAACAAAATGTTTATTTAGAACATTACATTGTTTATTTAGGACATTACTTGTTTTTAAATGTTAATTGTTTCTAAATAATAAATATATATACATTTCTAAATAAATATTCCAACATATTTATATAAAAGGAATACATAATATATTACATATCAAAAGCATTGATATACAAATGCTTTTTATTTTATAAATATTTTATAAATATATTTATAAAATATTTTATATTTATTTATATTTATTTATAAAAAATATTTATAAAATATTTTATATTTTAAAATATATGTTTAATGCTATTAAACATATATTAATACAAATAATTTCAAAAACATTAATATAAATATTGCAAAAATTGAATAAATTGACATGGTTTGGTCATGTTAGTGACAAAACATGGTCACTTGGATTCATGAAGTTTATAATCTAGTAAGAAATACAGCTATAGAAAGTCTACACATTGGTTGATCTAAATCTTAACTCTCTTCTAATCCATAGCCTCCCACCTCTTTTTCTTTTAGGAAGGCATTCTAGTGGAAAAATACATTGGCCTTTGAGCATTAAGGTAGTTGAATCTTAGATAAAGGAATAGAAAATAAATATTCCATAGAATGTCACTAGACTAAAATTTAGCAGACTTAAATTTGATTAGAGTTTCGTATTCAAATAACATAAAATTATTCTAGTTTGGTCCTGCTGGACACACTTATTCACATTCATTCATTCAGTCAGTCAAAAACTCTTTCTTGAACATTTTCTATGTTTATACACTGAGTATTTGTGAATATGACGGACACAGTCCCTGGATTCATGAAGCTTATAGTCTAGTAAGAAATACAGATAAGTAAGTTAGTAACTTGAATGGTGTGATGACGGCTGTAAGTACAGAAAAAAATTCAGTTATGAGAAGGAGAGCAATGTCATAAAAAGTTTCCTGACATTATATATCCCTTTATATCTTATCTTTTCACTGTATATTAAGTTATGCATACTGCTACAGCAAACTGCTACAAGCAAATGAGCTTCAGGTACTTGGCAAATAACCATTGATTGGTACAGTTATTATATTTTTATGGGAGCCATAAGAGAAAATAAAACCACACATACATACTTGTATTTATTACATTAAAATGTTTCTGGTTGTTATAAAAATGGTATATTGCTATATCGGATGTGTAAATGGATTTTTTTTTTTTTTTTGAGACAGTCTCACTCATCACCAGGCGCCAGGCTGGAGTGCAGTGGCGCGACCTCGGCTCACTGCAACCTCCGCCACCAGGGTTCAAGCTAATTCTCCTGCCTCAGCCTCCCGAGCAGCTGGGAGTACAGGCACGCGACACCACGCCCAGCTAATTTTTTTGTATTTTTTAGTTGAGACGGGGGTTTCACCGTGTTGACCAGGATGGTCTCGATTTCTTGACCTCGTGATCCGCCCGCCTCGGCCTCCCAAAGTGCTGGGATTACAGGCGTGAGCCACTGCGCCCGGCCGTAAATGGATATTGCTCTTGTTCATACCTCCTTATCATGACAGCAGCTAGAATAGTTTCTAAATGAAATTGCAACAACATGAGAATTACATTCTTAATGTAACCTATTCTGCTGGCCATACCTACTTGGACCACTTATTGGCATCTGAGTCACAGGAAAATATTTATGGGTTATATTGAGTGAGTCCTAGTATGGCTCAGATAGAAGCCTATTCTGTGTGTTGTGAGTGGGAATAGGAGTAGACCAATTAGAACCTCTGTGGCTTGGAGTGTGGGGAAGGAAACAGAAGACCAATAAGAAGGTAGATATTTTGAACTCAAGTTTTATCCCAAGTCTCACTTCTTCATGAGGCTTTGCTATACATTCTAATGCTATAAGTTCTGAGATCCACCAGGGAGAGACTATACAGATGGAAGCAAAATATCCCCTCCTAACTTACGTTTCTCTAGTCTCAACGACTTCTCTTATTTATTCCTTGCATTGTTAAAATGCCCAACTAACGTAATTCTAAATAATGCACGATACGTAACATTTATTTTAGAACATCAAATGGAAACATCACTGTTTTGGGAAGACAACAAGGTCATTAACTGTAATAATTAGCAAGTATACAAAA
Source organism: Alouatta palliata (assembly GCA_004027835.1). Lineage (NCBI taxonomy): Eukaryota > Metazoa > Chordata > Mammalia > Primates > Atelidae > Alouatta > Alouatta palliata. Next base: position 7,714 of record PVKV010030484.1, on the reverse strand, counting down.
AAAGTAACCAAAACTTGGGTCTTTTCAAGTTAAAGAAGGAACTTACATTTTAAATAATGTAAAAAGCCATTTTAAAACATGGCAACAATAAATGATTTAATTATCTAACACTATTTAACATCATACAAAAATTATGACACAAGTTAATAAAACTATTTGGCGTATTGCCTCAGACATATTAAATAAATCATCATGACCCTTGCACTGTGTGCAATTAACAGCCATCAGATAATTTTCATATTTATTTTCCTTTCTCATTTGATCTAACAGATTCACCTTAGTAGGTTCACACAGCATGTTAATGGCAGAGTCAGGACTTGAATGCCGGTATTCTGACTCTAGCTCAAGTGTTCTGTATTTATAGCTATCTTACTATTTTAGACAAAGACAGACTATCAAAATTTAGTGTGTAGAGAAAGTTGGTTTGTTTTTATTTTATTCAATATATTTCTCCTTTATTTATTAGAGAAAAGTTATTTCAATAATTAAAAAATAGTTACCAATCAGAATATTTTAAAGATTTTAATCTTGGTTAATTTACTCCTATCAAACATTAAGCCAAAATTACAAAACCCTTAAAAAATATGAAGGCCAAATTTGATTAGAATTTTCTTCTTAGATGCCTGCCAATTATTTCTCATAATAAGCTAGCTTTCCTCCAAAAACTCCACCATTATTCCAATTTGATGAGAATTTGATCCCTATAGAAGAAAACTGGGTTAGGAAAATAACAAAATTTAATACTCTGACATTGTAATGGTAAACATTTAACTCAGAATTTACTAAAAAAAAAAAATAGCAAAGTATATCTAGAGATTCAGATTACATGCGAACAAATTTACAATCTTCCAAATTGCATTATTTGTATTTTGAGACTGAGAAAATCTCATTTGATAATCAGTAATTCACAGAATATTTCACATGCTAATAAAGAGGAAAAATTAACACAAGGAAAGATCCAGTATAATACCAAACATTATAAAACAGAAAAGATCCATAGTAACTTTCTAGCTACATAGAATTCAAACATCAAAAGCTAAGTGTCAAGTTGCATTATACGTAACTCAAAACCATTTGGAGATTTGGAAAAACTTCCAAATTGAATTCCTTTCAGAAAGCTAAAATCCATAACCTATTTAAAAAATTTAGTTTCTATATCACTCACATTACATAACAAATATAATCACTTTGCTTTCCTTCCTTATCAAGTAACCTGCTCCACAGCACCGCTGTCAGAGAATGGCAGGCTGTATATCATATACACAGACAACTATCATATATACATATATATACATATATATACATATATATATACATATATATAACATATACACACATAATATATAACATGTATACATATATATAACAAATTCCACATTTTAAAAACTATTTATAAATGCCAGGTTTCACTGGTATTCCAATTGAAAAGAAAAAGAAAAAATATGAAGGTTTCTACATATTCTTAATAACAGGGAATGGAATGCTATGATTATCTGCTTCAAGCTTCTACTAACCACATATTTTCAAAATGCTCAGTGACAGAAATGAGCAAATATATTTGCTTAAAGCTAAAAATGTTCAAAGAATGCATGTTTTAAAAACAATGAAAAAATCACTAGCGTCTGTGACATTCTCAAGGTAAGTAAAACGTATAAAGTTCTTGTCAGACTAATAACTGGAAAAGATGTCCAAGCCTGCCACCTTGAGGGAAAATTTAGGACAATTCATTTTGAAAACAAAATTGGCATAAAGCCCTTCAACGTTGCGCATCACAGTTACCCCAACTAAAGAACATTACTTTAAAATTTTATGGTACAAGCAAACAGATAAGCATGGTCTTTCAACTCATATCTTATTATATTCTTCTGTCTTTTCATATCTGTATTCCACATGTATTTCATTCCAATGTGCCTCCTGAATAAGATATTATTTTAATGGAGAAAGATATTGTTAGAGTCACTGGTATGTGAAGAATGTATTCCTCTCTTTTCTGTCTTTTCTTGTGGTTTCTTTCTCTCTCTTCAGTCTTCCTACTTACTCCCTTCCTTCTTTTCCTAGCAATACCCCTAAAGTTCTCATGCATATCATCCCCAGAAATACTTGTGCTTATGTGCGGACAGGCAGTATGTGGGTATGTGTGGGGGATATGGTTGGAGAGTTGGAGGGAATAGAATATGACATTCTCGTATGTTATTAAAATATTAATGACCAATTAGCTTTAATGTGTTACTTTTTTCTGCATTTCAAAGAACAAAATTTATTACCGAGACATAGATTTCTAGATGTAGCTAAAAACTAGTGACTTAGATCATCTCCTCCCATGGCTCTCCACAGCCCAGGGCCTGTTTATGCCTCTGAAACCTTACAACGTATTTGGCCCAAAGACCCAATGTATACATTACACACACACACACACACACACACAAACACACACACACACGCACACTTAGAGTGAAGATTCTAAGTCAGGCAAGGTTTCTTCATCTAAATTTGATTCCTTCACTAGACCTTATAGAGTAATAGAGTTGCAAAGAAAATCTAAAAATTACCATAGAACAGTACTTACTGAGAAAGACTAATATGGTACATGTTACAGCTCTTAAGACTGCATCTCTCCTCCTGGCTTCAAAACCTTTCAGGCCAAATATTTTAGGGAGGTCCCCCAAACTCTTCATATTTCCGATGGAGAGCACCCTTCTCTCTGGCTCCTGCATTACCTACAGGATCTACAGGAGGGTGGAGGGCCTGTGTCACAGAGCCATTTTTCTGGTTTTAACTGAAACCTGGCTATCGTCTCTCAAATAACTATTTTCTCTCCACACCCACTTATCTGTGGGTCTGTGTGTGGGATATGTGCTTTCCTTGCTCCTCAATGTATACAACAGAAGTGTTCTTACTTTCTTCCTAAAAATGGCCTCAGTTCTTTTGATGAACAGGACATCAGGTGATACGAGTTTAGCAGGAATTGGTGTAGTGCCCTGGTTAAGAGAGGGCCACATTTCCTGTTTGTAACCTGTTTCAATTCCCTATGCCTTATTTTCCTCGTCAGTAAAAATGGGGATCATAATAGTATTTGTCTTAGGGCATCTCTATGAGGCTTAAACAAATTCATGTTCAATATTTAGACTGGTACCTGCCACATAGCACTTCATAAATTTTGGTCACTGCCACCACCTATTTCTCAAGCATATGGTAAACTTTACTGTGTAATTTGTTTGCATCCCATTATTGTGCCTGAAATGCTTTCTGTAGTGTCTCCACGGGTCTCCACAGGCATAATCTCCAATGTGAATTTCTCCATGAAGTACGTCTTTGTCCCTTCAGCCAGATGTGATTTCTACTTCCATGTAAACACCCTAGCTCTATATTCCTCCTCAGTGATAATTATATTGTACTTTGCATTAGTTCGTTCCCTGTTCGGTGAGTTCATGTTGTCTGGGTTAGGTCACTTTTGTGTTTCTTGATACCATTTTTTCCACACAAGGTACCTTCAAGTAGTCATTGCATGTCATTACAAATACTATGACAGACTTTGTTAAGGACCATATTAGAAGTTGATACGGTTTGGCTGTGTCCCCACCCAAATATCATCTTGATGTAGCTTCCATTATTCCCAGGTGTTGTGGAAAGGACCCAATGGGAGGTAACTGAATCATGGGGCAGGTCTTTCCCATACTGTTCTCCTGGTAGTAAATAAGTTGCAAAGAGCTGATTGTTTTGTAAGTGGAAGTTGTCCTGGATAAGCTCTTTGCCTGCCACCATGTAAAATGTGACTTTGCTCCTCCTTCACCTTCTGCCATGATTGTGAGGCCTCCCAGCCAAGTGGTACTATGAGTCAATTAAACCTCTTTCCTTTATAAATTACCCAGCCTTGGGTATGTGTTTATTAGCAGCATGAGAATGGACTAATACAGAAGTCTATATTCCAAAAATTTACTCTTCCTACAAAACTATTAGCAGGAACTCTCCTTTTTAGTTTCTCAAAACCAAAAGTAACACCCACAACTTCCTTATCTAACAAACACAAAGACTACACATAATACAGGCTAACTACAATCAAGACAAGGTTCCTAGGCAGGACATGGCAGAAGAGGCTTTATTATATTAGCTTTCCAGTAGATTGACTCATTTAAAAAGGGAAAAACATCCTTTTGGAAACACTGAAAAGTAAACGAAGGAAGGCAGAGACTGGATAGACTTAGCTGAAGGATCTTATTGGCTGAGATCCATGTTCATATGGCTTTTCCCCAGAGGGCACACCCTAGTTAGAAACATACAATATGATTGGTTTGAGGTGTGAGACAACAAAATTGAAGACTGCTGGAGTGACTATAAGTTAGAAGAAATCTCAGAAGGAGTCACAGAAGAAGGTAATTCCAAAATCTGTGTACAAGTCCTGGGCTGACCTCTGAGCTTCATATGATGAAAGAAATTCTAAGACGCCCAGTGGAAAGTAAGAGCTGAAAGTCTGCAAACACAGAGTAGGGATCACTTTCTTTTTTCACCACAAGTCCCAAACTCTGAGGTTTGAACCCTGCCAAGTTAGATGTGTTTGGTGAATACTCTGAGCTTTCCACAGACCTAGCCTAACAAAGAAACGTAAGCCTTCACAAGTTCAAAATGATCAGCCAGTAATTTAACTGCTTTCTATTATTATTAGAATAAAAGGAAAATTATACAGGTACCTAGGCTAGTTATGAGCACACATCACGGGTATTTAAAAAGATTCGGTTCTATTTTAAAATGACAAATAAAGCTTAGGATTAGGTAGGTGGTAGGTAGGGGAAAATTTGGCTAGCAGGACAGTGTGAGGGAAATAAAAATCTTCTCTCAGTTTAAGATAAGAAAATGTGTCAAGTAGACATAATACATTATAAAATATCAAATATGAATTTATTTACAAACAAAATAAAAGCATGCCATTTGAACAAAATTTTTTATAGAGAATAAGTTGACTGAAAAAGTTTTAAATGACAAACTCACAAATGAGTTTTAGAAGTCAAATAAACATTTCCATTTTAGAGAACAGTATCTTCTAATAAAATACATAACTTCAAAGCATACAAAACATATATTCATACATTCTTAAAAATAAGAGATTGTTATTCCACCCAGAATTTTTCAATAATTGAAAATATGTCATGTTTAACCAAAATTTGCTTCCAAATAGGAGTGTCTTTTGAGAAACTAAATATTAATTTTCAAACAACTATTTCTCCATTTGGTAACTGGAGTCATTCTTATTAAAACAAAGGTCTTTATTTCAATGCATATTAATATGGTTGAAGGCTCCAGACCTGAGTTATTTTGTTTTTTACTTCCTTAAATTCATATTTACAACATATATCAATTTGAGGTATGATGACAAAAACAGAAACGAAAGACACAATGAAAGATGAGAGTCTATCTCCCTGTGGAATTGGCAAAATTAGTGACTTTATTTTTCTGACCTACAAAACTAGGACATATAATCACATTATTTGTGACAATTTTTCTTTCTAAAATGCCATGAATTTCAAGGTGGACTTCATGCCCTTCTCCACCATATCAAGAGTTAAGAACATGGATTTTGGAGTCAAGACTGCCTGGTTATGAATCTCAGCTCAGCCAGTTATTTTGTAATCTTGGGAAAAATACTTCATGTCTCTTTACTAAGTTTCCTCATGTGTACAGTACTGATTTCATAGAGTTGTTATGAGAATAACCTGGGTAAATCACTTTGAAACAGAGGCTGATACAATGTTACATGAGTTTTCAAATGAGATATCATCACTCATTATTTGTGAGAAAAGATTCTGACTATGTCATATGAATGAAGTATGCCATATGAAAAGATCCTGACTATATTACATGGGAAGATATATTAGGTTAAATCACCTAATACATGATTACAAAACACAAAAATGAGGGTTTGTTTTTTTTTTACATTTACCTTAGCTTCATACAATCCAGGAAGCATTTGAATAACATATGATAAATAGATAAAAATGATTATAAATCTTTGTGGTTAAAAACAATAAAACACTATAAAAGAGATTAATTCAGACTAATAGTAGTTTAATTACAACACTTGAAAATGTAGCACAGTTATCTCTACCTAGTGAACACCACATTAAAAATTTTTACAGATAGTGCTCAGCCTTTTTTATCACTGGGGGAAAACTTTTCAAACCGAAGTATATTACCTTCACTAATACAGAGGGATAAAAATAGAAAATAAGTTAAAGGCTATATTTTCAGTACTCCAAAATATCATAGCTAAAATACCTTTTACTAACTTGTGTATCTCAAATGTGTTTCTAAAACAAGTTAATAGAGTTAAATAGTAGTTTTGGTTTAGAAATTTAAAACATACCAAAGATAGCATGCAAGTCACCAGAAATACTTGACTATGGCTCAGCAATTAATTTAAAAAAATTAGCTGTAACAAAATTAAGAATTTAAAAATCACAGAGCTTTAAAGATGTCAGACACCTTTAAAAGGCATTTTACCTACTTGTTATCCAACTCTTCTGAAGCATCTTTGATAAACAGAAATCTTATATACAATGAATAAGACTCTTACTTTTTCTGGGTTTGTTTCTCTAAAAAGACTAAACAATTAGAAAATGTATGCTTTTCATGATTTGGAATCTAACTGTTGACCTCTGATTTACACTTCAGGCAATACAAAATCAAGTTCAATCTTTCAAATAATTATTCTTTAGGAGAGCTTATCAAGTTTTAGAATCTCTGCTTATTCAAATTAAACATCCCACATAACTTTAGCCATTTATCTTACAACAAAATTATGAGTAGTTATCATGTTGTTCATGCTCCTTTTAACAGTTTGTAGCATTTTAAAAAATGACTATATCCTGTACAAAAATAACATGCCATGAATGGTCTGGATAATGCAGATAGTAAACATAGATTATCACCTCTCTCTCCATATTCTACTTCAATTAAAAAATAATAAAAAGTTTTTTTAAAACTTTTCATAATGAGGCAGAATATGATAGAAACTCTCAGGCTTGGGAGTCATACCAATCTATGTTCATTTGGTGACAGTGTAGAATTTGGGCAAGTCACCTGATCTGCCTGACGTTTAGTTTCTTCAGCAGTGAAATAGAAATCAACATCCACTTCATAAAAATATAAATGTAGCATCAAATGAGACAATATTTGCAAATGAGCCAGTATAATGCCTAAAACATTATAAGTGTTCAATGAATGATAGCAACCCATCATTATTATTATTACTTTTCCTCCCTTTCTTTTTCATCTTATATGTGCCATATACACACATATATGGTTCAACAAAAGTGAATTGATCAAATTTCACTGTGAAAAAACAATACATTTAATAGTTTTCTTGTTGGAAGCTGGGCACAGTGGCTCATGCCTGTAAATCCCAGCACTTTGGGAGGCCAAGGTGGGAGAATCACTTGAGGCCAGGAGTTTGAGATCAGCCCATACAACATAGTGAGACCCTGTCTCTATTCTTACAAAAAAAAAAAAAAAAAGGGCCGGGCATGGTGGCTCACGCCTGTAATCCCAGCACTTTGGGAGGCCGAGGCGGGTGGATCACGAGGTCAAGAGATCGAGACCATCCTGGTCAACATGGCGAAACCCTGTCTCTACTAAAAATACAAAAATTAGCTGGGCATGGTGGCACGTGCCTGTAGTCCCAGCTACTCGGGAGGCTGAGGCAGGAGAATTGCTTGAACCCAGG
>PVKV010030483.1:0-22195 GCA_004027835.1 Alouatta palliata | reverse complement strand
CCCAAGTAGCTGGGACTACAGGCACGTGCCACCATGCCCAGCTAATTTCTGTATTTTTAGTGGAGACGGGGTTTCACCATGTTGACCAGGATGGTCTCGATCTCTTGACCTCGTGATCCGCCCGCCTCGGCCTCCCAAAGTGCTGGGATTACAGGCGTGAGCCACCGCGCCCGGCCTATTAACATGAGTGCACACTTTGTTCAGATTTCCTTGGTTTGTAGCTAGTGTTCTTATTCTGTTCCAGAATTGCATCCAGGATACTACATCATATTTAGTCATTGTGTCTTCTTCTTCTTTTTTTTTTTTTTTTTTTAAGAGACAGGGTTTCACCATGTTGACAAGGATGGTCTCAATCTCTTGATCTTGTGATCCACCCGCCTCAGCCTCCCAAAGTGCTGGAATTACAGGCGTGAACCACCACGCCCAGCCTTCATTGTGTCTTCTTAAGCTGCTGTTGGCTGTGACAGTTTCTCTTTCTTGTTTTTATGACCTAGACAATTTTGAGGGGTCAGGCATATTTTAGAATGTCTTAATGGGGATTTGTATGATTTTTTCAGGAATAGACTGATATTATGGATTTTTGGGAAAAAACTACAGAGATTAATTCTGGGCCGCATCACATCATATCAAGCATACATACTACTAACATGATATGACTGTTGAAGTTGACCTGAAAAGCCTGGCTGAGGTAGTGTTTGCCAGGTCTTGCCACTGGAAAGTTACTCTTTCTTTCCTTTCCGTAGTACTCTTTGGAAGGAAGTAACTATACACAGCCCACATTTAAGGTGTGGAGGTTTATGCTCCACTTCCTTACAGGTAAAATACCTACATAAATTACTTAGAATTCCTCATATGCAAAATTCATATTTTCTTATTTATTTAATTTATTCAGTCATTTGATTATGGACTCACGAATATTTATTTTACACTTTGGGCTATCATCCAATACTACTACATTTACCTTGTCACTCAGATTGTTCCAGTTTTGGCTACTGGAAGTTCTTTCAATTGGCTCTTGTTTTGGTTTCATATATTTTCATCATTATGTATTTATTTTTATTTTTTATTTTTGAGCACTTCCTTATTTTCAGGTACTTCAAGACAATCCAGGCTCATTTTGCATATTTCTTGTCCCAGTCCTAAAATCAGTCATGTCTCCAAGGACCCCTGATTCTTTTTGTTGGAAAATGGTATCAGAAACCAAGGTCTAATCAGGTTACCACTAGGATGTTATTGTTTATAAAGCCTCTCACAAGACAGAGCTAGAAGACATATGTGTGCTTATTAAGCAACATATAACACATATCCATAAATATTTCTATATGGAAGCAGTATCTACAGGAAGCTAAACATGAGTTCATACTGTAATCACCAACCCTTTTACTACATGAATCATTCTAACCTGCTCTCCTTGCCTATGTCTAAATTCTACTCCAACAGAAAAAAATAGGGTCTCAACATCTGCCATCTACTTACTTAATTATTAAAATCTAGTGTACATCTATAGCAGTGCTAGAATTGTTAACCCATACCTACATGGGAAAAAGTTTATCAACTAGAATACAGTGCTTATGTACAATGATTTTTGGCAATCTGAGACTCCACTGATTTCTAAAGTTACTTAGGTCAGCATCTTTTTTCTTCACCCTCTTCAGCGAAGTGTTCCATCCCTTTGTAAGGCAGTTAGATTGTTTGTAATAGTCTGAATTTCATTTTGAGATCCCTGACCTTCCAAATTTTTTTTTATTGGCACACATTTTTGTTTGTTCTATTCACTTTTATAAGGAGGTGAACTTCACAGATATAAAATTAACCATTTGAACATGAATGATTTAGTAACATTAAGGACATTTACAATGTTGTGTAACCACCTCTAACTAGGTGCAGAACATTTTTATCACCTGAAGATACGATGTCTTTATATGCCTTTGGTATCAGGGTAATTTTGATATCATAGAAGGAGGTAGAAATTGTTTCCTTCCTTTCTATTTTGGTTAGTGTTTGAGAAAAAATTGATTTTAATTCTTTAAATGTATTTTGGAATTCATCAGTAAAGCCATATGGTCCTGGAATTTTCTTTGTTAAGAGGTTTTTAATTATTGATTTAATATTTTTACTTGTTATAGTTCTGTTAGGATGTTATATTTTTTCTTGAGCCAGCAAAGGTAATTTGTATTTCTAGGATTTATCTGTTTTTTTTTTTTTCTGTTACTTAGTTTGTTGTAGTAATGTCCCTGCTTTCATTTTTAGTTTTAGCTGTTTAAAGTCTCGTCATTTTGTTGATTTTTTTTTAAGGACCAGCTTTTGGTTTAGTTGAATCTCTACTGTTTTTCTATTTTGTTTACCTCTTTTAATCTTTACCAACTTTCTTCTCCTAACTTTCGGTTAACTTTGATATTTGTTTTCTAATTCTTTAAGGTGTAGTATTAGGTTGTTAATTTAAAATCATTCTTTCATAAATGTATGCCCATAACTATAAAATTCTCACTTAGTCCTGCTTTTGCTGCATCTCACTACTGTGGCATGTTAAGTTTCATTTGTATTTATCCCAAGGTATTTTCCGATTGCTCGTGTGATTCATTCTTTGACCCACTTATTTTGAGTGTATCATTTAGTTTCCACAGATTTGTGAATGTAGTTATTCTTCTATTATTGACTTCTAGCTTCGTTTCATCACGGTCAGAGAATATTTTTTGTATAATTTCAGTCTTTTAAAATGTATTGAGACTTGTTTTGTAGCCTAACATACGGGCTATTTTAGCTAATGTGCCATATACACTTGAAAAGAATATGTATTCTTCTGCTTGTTGGGTGAAGTGTTCTGTCAATGTCTGTTAGGTCTAGTGTTGTTCAAGTCTTCTATTTCCTATTGATCTCCAGTTATTTTGTTGTATGTATTATTAAAAGTTGAGTATTGAAATCTCTATTATTGTATAATTATGTTTTCTCTCTTTAATTCTGTCAATGTGTGCATATACTCCACTTCTCCGTTCTTTCTTGTGTGTAATGTTTATATCTTCTTGATAAATTGACCCTTTTATCAATATACAAAGCTCTTATTTGTTTCTTGTAATTCCTTTTGAGTTAAAGTCTGTTTTGTCCAATGCTATTACTGTATAACCACCCAACTCTCTTCTGGTTACTCTTTGAAAGGAATGTCTTTGCATATCTTTTTAATGTCAGTATATTTATGTCTTTAAAACTAAAGTGAATTTCTTACAGCCTAGTTGTTGGACCATATTTTTAAAATCCATTTTGTTATATCTCTGCCTTTTGATTGGAGAGTTTAATCCATTCACACGTAATATATTTGTTTGAGGAAGGATTTACTTCTGCCATTTGGGTGTTTGTTTTCTGTATGTTTTATACCTTTTTTATTCTTTGTACCTTCCATTTGTCTTGTTTGTGTTTCATTGATTACTTAGAGTGTATTGTTGTCTTTTCCTTCTCATTTCCTTTTGTGCATGTTTTTAGGAAATTTTCTTAGAGATTATCATAAACAGTATAAAATCATAAATTTATGATAATATTCAAATTTTTACACATTTGCTTCAATAGCATACAATAACTAAATTAATACACAGTTCCATTCCCTGCCTTTACAGTTGCTTTCACAAATTACATTGTTGGATATTCTGTGGTTATTAGCATAAATTTATAGTTACGTTTATTTATTTTTCTTTTAAAATCATGTGGGAAATATAAAAAGAGGAGTTGCATATTATAAAAATGCAGTAATAAAGACTTTCATATTTATCTATGCAGTTACTTATATCCAATTTCTATATTTCTTTCCTTTTTTTAACACCTGGTATAACCATGTGGCCTGTTTTATTATTATTATTTTAAATTTGTATTTTTCCATAGGTGATTGGGGTACAGGTGGTATTTGCTTACATAAGTAAGTTATTTAGTAGTAATTTGTGAGATTTTGGCATGCCCATCACTCAAGCAGTATACACCGCAGCTTATTTGTAGTCTCTTATCCCTCACCCCGCCTCACCCTTTCCCCTAAGTCACCATAGTCCATTGTATTCATTCTTATGCCTTTGAGTTCTCATAGCCTAGCTCCCACATATTGGTGAGAACATAAGAACATACAATGTTTGGTTTTCCATTCCTGAGTTACTTCACTGAGAATAATAGTCTTCGATCTCATCCAGGTCACTGAAAATACCATTAATTAATTCCTTTTTATGGCTAAATGGTATTTCGTCAGATATATATATACCACAATTTATTTATGCACTCATAGATTGATGGGCATTTGTGTTCATCGCACAATTTGCAAGCAATTGCAAATTGTGCTGCTATAAACAAACATGCCTGTGCAAGTATCTTTTTTTACACTGACTTCCTTTTCTCTGTGTAGATATCCAGTAGCGGGATTACTGGACCAAATGGTAGTTCTACTTTTAGTTCTTTAAGGAATCTTTACACTGTTTTCCTTAGTGGCTGTACTAGTTTACATTCCCACCAGCAGTGTAGACGTGTTCCCTGATCACTGCATCCATGCCAACATCTAATGTTTTCTGATTTTTTGATTATGTCCATTCTTGCAGTGGGTAAGGTAGTATCACATCATGGTTTTGATTTGCAGTCCCTTGATCATTAGTGATGTTGAGCATTTTTGCGTATATCTGTTGGCCATTTGTATATCTGCTTTTGAGAATAGTCTATTCATGTCCTTAGCCCACTTTTTGATGTGATCGTTTGTTTTTTCTTTTCTTTTTCTTTTTTTTTTAGAGACAGAGTCTTACTCTGTCACCCAGGCTGAAGTGCAGTGGCGTGATCTCAGCTCATTGCAACTTCTGTGTCCCAGGTTCAAGCGATTCTTCTGCTTTAGCCTCCCGTGTAGCTGGAACTGCAGGCGTGCACCACCATATCTGCCTATTTTTTGTATTGTTAGTAGAGATGGTGTTTCACCATATTGGCCAGGCTGGTCTTGAACTGTCCGCCTCAGCCTCCCAAAGTGACAGGATTACAGGTGTGAGCCACCATGCCTGGTTATTTGTTTTTTTTTTTTTTTTTTTTTTTTTTTTTTTTGCTGATTTGTTTGAGTTCATTGTAGATTCTAAATATTAGCTCTTTGTCAGATGCCTAGATTTCAAAGGTTTTGTCGCATTCTGTGAGTTGTTATGTTTACTCTGCTGACTGTTCCTTTTGCTGTGAAAAGTTCTTTAGTTTAATTAAGTCCCAGCTATTTATCTTTGTTTTTATTGTGTTTGCTTTTGGGCTTTTGGTCATGAAATTCTTGCTTAAGTCAATGTCAAGAAGGGGTTTTCCAATGTTATCTTCTAGAATTTTTATAGCTGCACATCTTAGATTTAAGTCCTGAATTTATTTTGAGATGATTTTTGTGTAAGGAGAGAGATGAGGATCCAGTTTTATTCTCCCACATGTTCCTAGCCAATTAACTCAACACATTGCTTGAAAACGGTGTCCTTTCCCTACTTTATTTTTTGTTTGCTTTGTCAAAGATCAGTTGGAGGTAAGTATTTGGGTTTATTTCTGGGTTGTCTATTCTGTTCCATTGATCCATATCCCTACTTTTATACAGTGTCATGCTGTTTTGGTGACTATGGACTTACTGTATTGTTTGAAATCAGGTAGCGTGATGCCTCCAGATGTGTTCTTTTTGCTTAGTCTTGCTTTGGCTCTAACCTGTTTTTAGGTTTCATATGAATTTTAGAATTGTTTTTTCTAATTCTGTGAAGAATGATGGTGGTATTTTGATAGGAATTGCATTGAATTCATAGACTGCTTTTGGTAATATGGTCATTTTCACAATGTTGATTCTACCCATCCATGAGCATGGGATGTGTTTCCATTTGTTTGTGTCATCTGTGATTTCTTTCAGCAGTGTTTTGTAGTTTTGCCTGTAGAGGTCTTTTGAGTCCTTGGTTAGGTATATTTTAAGTATTTCTTTTTCTTTTCTTTCTTTCTTTCTTTCTTTTTTTTTTTTTTTTTACAGCTATTGTTAAAGGGGTTGAATTCTTGATTTGATTCTACACTTGGTTGCTGTTGGTGTATAGAAGATCTGCTGATTTGTGTACATTATTCTTGTATCTGCAAACATTGCCAAATTATTTTATCAGTTCTAGGAGCTTTCTGGAGAAGTTGTTAGGATTTGTGAGGTAAATGATCATATTGCCAGCAAAGGGTGACAGTTTGACTTCCTCATTACTGACTTGGATGCCCTTTATTTCTTTCTCTTGTCCAATTGCTTTGGCTAGGACTTTCAGTACTATGTTGAAGAGGAGTAGTGAGAGTAGGCATCCTTTTCTTGTTCCAGTTCTCAGAGGGAATGCTTTCAACTGTTCCCCATTTAGTATTATGTTGGCTGTGGGTTTGTTATAGATGGCTTTTGTTATATTGAGGTATGTCCATTGTAAGCCAATTTTGCTGAATTTTAATCATAAATGGATGCTGGATTTTGTCAAAGACTTTTTCTGTATCTGTTGAGATAATCACATAATTTTTGTTTTTAATTATGCTTATGTGGTGTATCACATTTGTTGACTTGCATATGTTAAACTATTCTTACATCCCTGGTATGAGACCCACTTGATCATGGTGGATTGTCTTTTTGATTATGTTGATGAATTCAGTTAGCTAGTATTTTGTTAAGGATATTTGCATCTATGTTTATGAGGGATATCAGTCTGTAGTTTTCTTTTTTGTTTATGTACTTTCCTGGCTTTGGTATTAGGGTGATGCTGGCTTCATAGACTATATTAGGGTGAGTTCTTTCTTTCCCTAGCTTGTGGAATAGTGTCAACAGGATTAGTACAAATTCTGTGACTGTCTTGTAGAATTCTGCTGTGAATCCATCTGGTCCTGGACCTTTTTTGTTGGTAATTTTTAAATTACCATTTCAGTCTTGCTGCTTGTTATTTGTTTGTTCAGGGTATCTAATTATTCCTTATTTAAGCTGGGAGGTTAGTATTTTTCTGGTAATTTGTCTATCTCTTCTAGGTTTTCTAGTTTATGTGTGTAAATGTGTTCATAGTAGCCTTGAATGATCTTTTGTATTTCTATGGTGTCAGTTGTAATGTCTCCCATTTTATTACTTATTGAGGTTATTTGGATTTTCTCCCTTCTTTTCTTGGTTAATTTTGCTAGTGGTCTATCAATTTTATTTATCATTTCAAAGAATTAGCTTTTTGTTTCACTTATCTTTTGTATTTTTTTGTTTCAATTTCATTGAGTTCTGCTCTCATCTTGGTTATTTCCTTTCTTCTGCTGGGTTTGGGTTTGGTTAGTTTCTGTTTCTCTAGTTTCTTGAGGTGTGACTTAAGAATGTCAGATTGTGCTCTTTCAGTCTTTTTGATGTAGGCTGAACATCAAAGAGAACTTTCCTCTTTGCATCACCTTTGCCGTATCCCAGAGGTTTTGATAGGCTGTGTCACTATTGTCGTTCAGTTTGAAGACGTTTTTAATTTTCGTCTTGATTTTGTTTTTAACTCAATGATCACTCTGGAGCAGGTTATTTAATTTCCATGTACTGCATGCTTTTCAAGGTTCCTTTTGGAGTTGATTTCCAGTTTATTCTACTGTGGTCTGAGAGAGTATTTGACATAATTTCAATTTTCTTAAATTTATTGAGGCTTGTTTTTGTGACCTGTCATATGGTGTGGCCTACCATATGGTCTATCTTAGAGAAAGTTCCATATGCTATTAAATAGAAGATGTAGTCTGTGGTTATTGGATGAAATGTTCTGTATATATCTGTTAAGTTTTTTTTGTTGTTGTTCTAAGGTCTAGTTTAAATCCATTGTTTCTTGTCGACTTTCTGTCTTGATGAACCTGTCTAGTGCTGTCAGTGGAGTACTGAGGTCCCCCACTATCATTGTGTTGCTGTCTCTCGCATTTCTTAGGTCTATTAGTAATTGTTTCATAAAATTGAGATCTCCAGTGATAAGTGCACATATGTTTAGGATTGTGATATTTTCCTGTTGGACAAGGCCTTTTACCATTATATAATGTCATTATATATTTTGTCTTTTTAAACAGCTGTTACTTTAAAGTTTGCTTTGTCTGATATAAGAATAGCTACCCCTGCTCATTTTTGGTGTTCATTTGCATGAAATGCCTCCTTTCATCACTTTACTTTAAGTTTGTATGAGTCCTTATGTGTTAGGTAAATCTCTCGAAGGCAGCAGATAGTTGATTTGTGAATTCCTATTCATTCTGTGGTTCTGTATTTTTTAAGTGGTGCATTTAGGCCATTTACATTCAATGCTGGTATTGAGATATGAGGTACCATTCCATTCATTGTACTATTTGTTGCCTGTGTATGTTGGTTTTTTATTTTTTGTTTTCATTTTTTAAGTTGTGTTTTTGTTTTATAGGTCCTGTGAGATTTATGCGTTAAAGAGGTTCTGTTTTGATGTGTTTCAAGGATTTTCTTTCAAGATTTAGAGCTCTTTTTGCAGTTCTTATAGTGGTGGCTTGAGAGTTGTGAATTCTCTCTGCATTTGCTTGTCCGAAAAAGACTGTATCTTTCCTTCATATATGATGCTTAGTTTCACTGGATACAAAATTATTGGCTGATAATTGCTTTGTTTGAGGAGGCTGAAGATAGGGTCCCAGTCCCTTCTAGCTTGCAGGGTTTCTGCTGAGAAATCTGCTGTTAATCTGATAGGTTTTCCTTTATAGGTTACCTGGTGCTTCTGTCTCACAGCTCTTAAAATGTTTTCCTTCATCTTAACTTTAGATAATCTGATGACACTGTGCCTAGGCAATGATCTTTTTGCAATGAATATCCCAGCTGTTCTTTGTGCTTCTTGTATTTGGATGTCAAGGTCTCTAGCAAGGCTGGGGAAGTTTTCCTCAATTATTCCCCCAAATATGTTTTCCAAACTTTAAGATTTTTCTTCCTCCTCAGAACACCAATTATTCTTAGGTTTTATCACTTAACATAATCCCAGACTTCCTGGGGGCTTTGTTTATATTTTCTTTTTTTTTTTTACTTTGTCTTCATTGGATTGGGTCAATTCAAAGTCCATGTCTTTGAACTGTGAATTTCTTTCTTGTACTTACTCGGTTTTATTGCTGAGACTTTCCAGAGCATTTTGCATTTCTATAAGTGTGTTCGATGTTTTCTGAAGTTTCGATTGGTTCTCTTTATGCTGTCTATTTGTTTGAATATTTCTTCCTCCACTTGTATTATTGTTTTCCATTTCTTTGCATTGGGCTTCGCCTTTCTCTGGTGCCTCACTGATTAGCTTAATAACTAACTTCCCAAATTCTTTTTTAGGTAAATCAGGGATTTCTTCTTGGTTTGGATCAATTGCTGGTGAGCTAGTGTGATTTTTTGGAGGTGTTAAAGAGCCTTGTTTTGAAGGATAATGTTGCTGAGTATGGAATTTTTGTCTGGTAGTTTTTTTTTTCTTTTATCCCTTTAAAAATGCCATCCCTTCTATACACCAATAATCATCAAGCTGAGCACCAAATTAAGAACATAATCCTATTTGCAATAGCCAGACACACAAAAATAAAATACCTAGGAATATATCTAATCAGGGAGGTAAAATATTTCTACAAGGAGAACTACAAAACGCACTGTAAGAAATCAAAGATAACACAAAGAAATGCATAAAAATATCTGTGTTCATGGATAGGAAGAATCAATATTTTTAAAATGTCTATACTGTCCATAGTAATCTACAGATTCAATGCTAGTCCTATCAAAGTACAGAGATGATTTTTCACAGAATTAGAAAAAACTATTATAAAATTCATATGTAATCTAAAAAGAGTCCAAATAGCCAAGGCAAACCTTAGCAAAACAATGAAGCTGGCAATATCACATTACCTGTCTTCAGATTATACAACAGGGCTATGATAACCAAAACAGTATAGTAATGGTATAAAAAACAGATACATAGAGTGAAACATAATAGAGTATCCAGATATAAAACTACAAACATACAATCAATTGATCTTTGAAAAAGGTGATTAAACTAAATAATGAGGAAAGGATGCCCTATTAAATAAATAATGTGGGGAAAGCTGACTAACCATATACAGAAGAATGAAACTGGACCTTTACCTATCATCTAATACAAAAACTAACTCAACACGGATCAAATACTTAAATGTAAGACCTCAAACTATTAAATTCTAGAAGAAAACAAACAAACAAAAAATACTCTTCTAGGCATTGGCCTAGGCAAATAGCTTATGACCTACTCAGAAACAAATGCAACAAAAACAAAAATGGATGTACGAGACCTGATTACACTAAAAAGCTTCTGCATAGAAAAGGAAACTATCAAGGGAGGAAACAGACAAACTACAGGTTGAAAGAAAACATTTGCAAAATATGCATCTGACAAAGGTCTAATGTCCACAATATGCAAGGAACTTACACAAATCAATGAGAAAAGAACAACTCCATTAAAAAGTGGGCAAAGGACATGAACAGACACTTCCCAAAAGGAGACATACATGTGGCCAACAAATGTATGAATGAAAAGCTCAACATTACTAGTCATTAGAGGGATGCAAATCAAAACCACAATGAGATACCATCTCACACCAGTCACAATGATGATTACAAAAAAGTCCATAAATAGCAGATGTTGGCAAGGGTGTTGAGAAAATTGAATGCTTATACATTATTAGTGGTAATGCAAGTTAGTTCAACCCTTGGGGAAATCATCTGGATGTTTCTTAAAGAACTAAAAATAGAATTACCATTTGACTCAGCAATCCCATTATTGGGTATATACCCCATGAAAAATAAACCATTCTACCAACAAGACACTTGAACTCATATGTTTAATGCAGTACAATTTATAATAGCAAAGAAATGGAATCAACTCAGGTGGCCATTAATGGTGGATTGGATATAGAAAATGTACATATACTCAATGGAGTAATATGCAGTCATACAAATGAATAAAATCATGTCCTTTGCAGCACCATGGATGTAACTCAACTCAAAACTCCAGAATGTCTTTTTTCCTCCAAACTACTGCAGTACCTGTCTAGCAAGCGCTCTGAATTAGGCTGAGATGGCTGAAATGACAGAAATTTAGTTCAGAATATTGATAGAAACAAAGATCATTGAGATATAAGAGTACATTGAAACCCAATCCAAGGAAGTGAAGAATCATAATATGATAATACAGGAACAAACAGACAAAATAGCCAGTATAGAAAAATACATAAGCAATCTGGTAGAACTAAAATGTCCTATAAGAATCTCATAATGCAACCACAAATATTAATAGTAGAATATACCAAGATGAGAAAAGAAACTCAGAGCTTGAGAACTGGCTTTCTGAAATAAGACAATCAGACAAGAATAGAGAAAAAAGAATGAAAAGAAATGAACAAAACCTCTGAGAAATATGGGATATGTAAAGAGACCAAATCCATGACTCACTGGTGTCCTTGAAAGAGATGGGGAGAGTGTAAGCAACTTGAAAAATGTGTTTCAAGATATCATCTATGAAAACTTCCCCAACCTAGCTAGAGAGGCCAACATTCAAATTCAGGAAATGCAGAGAACTGCAGCAAGATACTTCAGAAGAAGATCATTCCCAGTGCACTTAATAATCAGATTCTCCAAGGTTGAAATGAAAGAAAAAATATGTTAAAGGCAGCTAGAGAGAAAAGTCAGGTCACCAACAAAGGGGAACCCATCAGACAGACTAACAGTGGACCTCTCAGCCAGAAGAAAATGGGGGCCCATATTCAACATTCTTAAAGAAAAGGTATTTCAACCCAGAATTTCATATGCAGCCAAACTAAACTTTACAAGTGAAGGAGAAATAAGATCCTTTCAAGACAAGCAAATGGTGAGGGAATTTATTATTACCAGACCTGCCTCCTGAAGGAAGAACTAAATATGGAAACACAGTTAAGTACACAGACCGGTGACACTATAAAGCAACCATACAAACAAGTCTGAATAATAACCAGCTAATATCATGATAACAGGATCAAATCCACACGCATCAATAGTAACCTTGAATGTAATGGACTACATGGCTCAATTAAAAGGCACAGAATGGCAGACTGGGTAAAGAACCAAGACCCACTGGTATACTTATTTCAAGGGATCCATTTTACATGCAGTGACACACATAGTCTTATAATAAAGGAATAGAGAAAAATCTATCAATCAAATGGAAAACAGAAGAAAGCAGAGGTTGTAATCCTAATTTCAGATGAAACAGACTTTAAACCAACAAAAATCACAGAAGACAAAGAAGGGCATTATATAATGGTAAAAAGTTGAATTCAACAAGAAGACCTAACTATCCTAGATATATATGCACCCAACACAGGAACACCCAGATTCATAAATCAAGTTCCTAGAGAAATTCAAAGAGACTTGGACTCACATACAATAATATTAGGAGATTTCAACACTTCACTGACAGTGTTAGACAGATTATTGAGGCAGAAAATTAACAAAGATAGTCACAACCTGAGCTCAGCACTGGATCAAATGGACCTGAGAGACATCTACAGAACTCTTCACCCACAACAACAGAATATACCTTCTTCTCATTGCCACATGGCACATTCTCTAAAATCAACCACATAATCCTCAAAACCACAAAACACTCCTCAGAAAATGCAAAAGAACTGAAATTATAACAATCACTCTCCTACCACAGTGCAATAAAATTAGAGATCGATCAAGACTAAGAAAATTGCTCAAAACCATACAATTACATGGAAATTGAATAACCTACACCTGAATGACTTTTGAGTAATCATGAAATAATGAAATTAAGGCAGAAATCAAGAAGTTCTTTGAAACTAATAAGAACAAAGGTACAACATATCTCTGGGACACAGCTAAGGCAGTGTTAGGAGGGAAATTTATAATACTAAATGCCCACATGAAAAAGTTAGCAAGATCTCAATTTAACAACCGAACATCACAACTAAAAGAACTAGAGAACGAAGAGCAAACCAACCCAAAAGCTAGCAGCATACAAGAAATAACCAAAATCAGACCTGAACTGAAGGATACTGAGACACAAAAAGCCACTTGAAAGATCAGCTAATCAAGGAGTTCGTTTTTTAAAAAAACTAATAAAATAGACCACTAACTAGACTAATAAACGAGAAAAGAAAGAAAATCCAAATAAATGCAATTAGAAATGACAAAGATGTTGTTACCACTGACCCCCTAGATACACAAATAGCCATCAGAGAATATTATGAACTCCTTTATGCACACAAACTAGAAAATCTACAAGAAATGGATACATTTCTGGATATATAAACCTCCGAAGACTGAACCGGGAATAAATTGAATCCCTGAACAGATCAATAACGAGCTCTGAAATTCAATCAGCAATAAATAGCTCATCAACCAAAAAGAAGTCTGTGACCAGACAGATTCACAGCCAAATTCTACTAGGTGTAAAAGAAGAGCTGATACCATTCCTACTGAAACCATTCCAAAAAATTGAGGAGGGTCTCCTCCATAACTCATTCCACAAGGCAAGCATCATCCTGATATGAAAGCTTGGCAAAGGCATAACAGAAAAGGAAACTTTAACCCCATATCCCTGATAAACATTGATGTAAAAATCCTCAACAAAATACTGGCAAACCAAATCCAGCAACACATCATAAAGCTTAACCACCATGATCAAGCAGGTTTTCTCCCTGGTATGTAAGAGTAGTTCAACACACACAAATCAATAAATGTGATTCGTCACATAAACAGAACTAAAGACAAAAACCACACCATTATCTCAATAGATTCAGAAAAGGCTTTTGATAAAATTTAACACCCTTTTATGTTAAAAATTCCAAATTAACTAGTTATTAAAGGAACATATGTCAAAATAATAAAAGCCATCTATGACAAACCCACAGCCAACAGCATACAGAGCATGAAAAACTGGAAGCATTCCCCTTGAAAACTGCAACAAGACAAGGATGCCCTCTCTCACCACTCCTATTCAACATAGTATTGCAAGTTCTGGCCAGAGCAATCAGGCAAGAGAAAAAAATAAAGGACATCCAAATAAGAAAAGAGAAAGTTAAACTATTTCTGTTTGCAGATGACATGATCTTATATCTAGAAAACCCCATAGTCTAAGCCCAAAATCTCCTTAAGCTCATAAACAACCAGTGAAGTCTCAGCATACAAAATCAATGTGTAAAAATCACGAGCAGTCCTATACATCAACAACAGTCAAGTCGAGAGCCAAGCCAAGAACATAATACCATTTACAACTGCCGCAAAAAGAATAAAATACCAGAAATACAGCTAACAAGGAGGTGAAAGGTCTCCGTAAGGAGAGCCACAAAACACTGCTCAAAGAAATTAGAGATGATGCAAACAAATAGATAAACATTACATTCTCATAAATAGGAAGAATGGATTATCATTAAAACAGCCAAAGCAATTTATAGATTCAATGCTGTTGCTGTCAAACTACTGAGGACACTCTTCACAGAACTAGAAAAAAATCTATTTTAAAATTCATATGGAACAAAAAAAGAGCCCATATAATCAAGGCAATCCTAAGCAAAAAGAGCAAAGCTGGAGGCATCACTATCCAACTTCAAACTATACTATAAGGCTACAGTAGCCAAAACAGCATGACACTGGTACAAAAACAGACTCATAAACCAATGGAACAGAATAGAGAGCCAGAAGTAAGGCTACACACCTGCAACTACCTGATCTTTTACGAATTTCACAAAAACAAGCAGTGGGGGAAGGATTCTCTATTCAATAAATGGTGCTGGGATAACTGGCTAGCCATATGCAGAAGATTGAAACTGGATCCTTTCCTTACACCACATAAAAAATTAAGTCAAGATAAATTAAAGACTTAAATGTAAAACCCAAAACTATAAAAAACACTGTAAGACAACCTAGGCAATATCCTTCTAGACATAGGAACAGGAAAATATTTCATGATGAAATCTTTGATCATGAAGATGACAAAAGCAATTGCAACGAAAGCAAAAATTGACAAATGAGATCTAATTAAACTAAAGAGCTCTGCACAGAAAAATAAACCTCCAACAGAGTAAACAGACAACCTACAGAATGGGAGGAAATTTTTGCACACTATATAGTTGATGAAGGTCTAATATCCAGCATCTATAAGGAACTTAAATTTATGAGAAGAAATAACCAACACCATTTAAAAAGTGGGCAAAGAACATGAACAGACACTTTTCTAAAGAAGACATATATGTGACTAACAATCATAAGAGAAAAAGCTCAACAACACTGAATTAGAGAAAAACAAATCAAAACCACAATGAGATACCATCTCACACCAGTCATAATGATTAATATTAAGAAGCAAAAGAATAGCAGGTGCTGGAAAGGTTATGGAGAAAAAGGAATGCTTATACACTGTTAGAGGGAGTGTAAATTAGCTCACATATTGTGGAAGACAGCGTGGCAATTCCTCAAAGACCTAAAAACACCCAACTACCATTCAATGCAGCAATCTCATTACTGGGTATATACCCAAAGGAATATATACCCCTGTGCACGTATGTTCATTGCAGCACTATTCACAACAAAGACATGGAATAAAGCTAAATGCCCATCAACTGTAGACTGGAAAAAGAAATGTGGTACATATACAACATAGAATACTATGCAACCATAAAAAGGAACAAAATAATGTTCTTTGCAGGAACATGGATGGAACTGGAGACTATTATCCATAGTAAACTAAAGCAGGAACAGAAAGCCAAATACCACATGTTCTTACTTATAAGTGGGAGCTAAATGGTGAGAAAGTATGGACACATAGAGGGGAACAACAGATACCGGGGCCTATCAGAGGAGGGAGGAGGGAAAGGATTCAGAAAAATAACTAATGGCTACTAGGCTTAATACCTGGTTGATGAAATAATCTACACAACAAACCCCCATGACATAAGTTTACTTATATAAGAAACCTGCACAGTTACCCCAAACTTAAAATAAAAGTTTAAAAAATTTGGTACATATACACCATAGAATACTGTGCAGCCATAAAAAGAACAAAATTATGCCCTTTGAAGCATTATGGATGCAGCTGGAGGTTATTATTTAAAGCAAAGTAATGCAGACACCAAAAATCAAGTCAAATATAATTCTAACTATAAGTAGGAGCTATACATTGGGTACGCATAGACATAAAGATGGGAATAATAGTTATTTAGTCCCATAAAGATGGGGACTACTAGAAAAGAGAGAGAAGGAGAAGGGCAAGAGCTGGAAAACTACCGATTGGGTACTATGCTCACTACCTGGGTACCGGTTCAATCATATCCCACACCTCAGTATCATGCAATAGACCCATGCAACAAACCTGCACAAATACACCTGGATTCTAAAATAAAAGCTGAAAAGGGGAAAACAAACAAACAAACTATTCTGTCTTTCTCTTTGACTATAATGTGTCTCAGTGTATATCTCTTTGAGTTTATTCTGCTTGGAATCTATTGAGGTTCTTAGATTAATCAAATTTGAGATGATTTCAGCCACTATTTCTTATTCTTTCTGTTCCTTTCTCTCCCTCTTCACTTAATAGGTGCTCAAAGTGTCCCTTAGATTCTGTTCATTGTTTTCACCTCTTTTTTCGTTCTGTTTCTCAGACAGTAATGGTTTCAATTGTTCAATATTCAGGTTTGCATTCTTTCTTCTGCATGCTTAAATCTGCTGTTCAGTGCCTGTAGTAAATTTTTCATTTCTATTATTATACTTTTCAGTTCTAGAATTTCTGTTTGGTTTCTTCTCATAATTTCTATCTTTTATTAATAGTTTCCTTTCATTGTTTTCCTGGTCGTTTTTAGTTCTTTGGTTATATTATGACAGTTGATTTTAAAACTGGACCTTGCAAGTCCAATCACTGGGCTTCCTCAGGGATAGTTTCTGTCAATGAATCTGTCCTGTGAGTGGGCCATACTTTTCTATTGTTTGAAGGCCTTGTAATATTATACTGTGGAAACTCCAAAAATCAGACTTTCCCCTTTCCCAAAATTTCGCTGTTGTTTGTTTCTGAGGGGTGCCATAATTTATTTGTTTAGTTTCTTCTGGAAAGTTTTTTACTAAGGTTATATTCCTGATTGTGTGTGGTCTCTGGAGTCTTCATTTCATTGTCTCAGTGGTCAGCCAGTGACATGGCAGAGGTTTCCTTAAATGTCTGTAGCCAAAAAGAGAAAAAAAAAATCTTTTCTCCCAATCTTTGAAGTTTGACTCTAGGCCAGGGCATTCACTCAGTGCTACGCCAGCTCACCTCCACCTCTGCCTCAGCCTTCAGCATCTGATTTTGCAGAGTCTACTGATCCACAGTGTGAGAAATGTGAATTCTCCAACGTTGAAGAGTTTTGTTCTTCTTATTATGTTGGCTAATCTATTTCTTTTTCGGGTGTAAAAAAATATGTGGTTTTCACCTGTATTTGGGACTCTGAGTTACAGCAGCCTTTTTCCTACTCCAATCTCTACGTATTTGGTCAGTTGTTTCTCATAGGCTTCGTACAGGAAATTCACTCTGGTAAGTACAGCAAGCTGATACTTCATTTTCCTCTGAATGCTGGTAGATGAAAACAACAGTGTCATTGCCTGGTAGATGGAACTAATGCTCAGACGTAGTGTCAAGGAGCCAGAAGGGGCAGTGATTTCATGACCTAGTTAAAGGCACAGTGGCTACTCAGCTCCCACTAATTGTGGTCATGTAAAAACACAGGCCCAAAGATACTGGGTATTCTACTTTCTACAGATGACCACGGCAACATTTCCTATTCATATGCTTTTCTAGAATCTTGCCTCTCACCATTAAGAAGGGAGTCTACGGCCCCTCTCCCTGAAATCTGAGGAGAGGGATTATAGAATTTAGACTGCTGTGGAGGTTATGCCATAATGATGTCCAAAGTGAGCTTCTAAAGACAATACAATTTCTGTTCAGCTCTCCCTTAGGACACTCATCCTTGGAGCCCAGAACCCTGCTATGTAAGTAAGCCCAGGACAGCTGGAGGGGCTCACATGGAGAATGACTGAGGCCCCAGGCCCTCAGTCCTGGAAGAGCTCCCAGCCCACAGCCAGAATCAACTTGCCAGGTATATTCGAGCCATCTTAAGAGTGGATCTTCCAGCCCCCATTGGCACTGTAGCTGATACTCCATTGGCGGGTAAGTCTTCTACACCAAGCCCTGCCAAAATCGTACATTTGGAAGCAAAATATGATTGTGTTTCTGAGTCACTTGCTTTTATAGTGCCTTGTTACACAGCAGCAGATAATGCAGTCACTGAGTCTTCCGAAATCTCAAGAAAAGCAAAATATTTAAATGTTCAGATGAAATCTCTGATTTTTAAATAGCAACTACTTCCAAATTTAAAACTATCTTCTGTAAGGATTTGAATGGTTCCAAACACATAGAACTGATAAATACTCAAAGCGATGGATACCTCAAATACCCTGACTTTATCATTGCACATTCCACGTGTATAACAAAATATCACATGTACCCATAAATATGAATACCCATAAATATAAATATATAAAATACTATGCATTTAATACAAAATAAAGAAATAAATGGCTGCTGTGAGTTATGTAAAAACACATTCATCTTATTTTCAGCCTTCTGGCCACAGTCTGCATAGGGTATCTCAATTAATTGTCACAATAATGCTGCCAGGTAGTTGCTATATCTTCATTTTTTTCAGATAATCCCCAAATCAGTGAATAAACTAGTTCAGAGTCACACAGCCAGTAAGAAGTAGAGTCATGATCTGAAATCAGCAAAATCTGTCTGCTTTTTTCCACATCATAGCATGGTTTTAAGCTTAATATGTAAGACAGATTATTTCCTGCTTCATTTAATCATCCTATCTCTGCCTTATTTAGAAATAGTTCCAAAGCGATTTAGTTTCTTGCACTTTTCTATCCTGTTGCTGCTGTTTTCTTTTTCTTATACTTCATTTCACTTGAACTCCTCACCTCCAGCTATATTTATTCCCTTGGATTCCAAAAAGAAAATGATTACAAACCGAAAAAGGTAGCAATGATCCTTTCCCCCAGGGGATTTTCCCAGGGCTGTAGCGAAGTGCCAGTTTGGTTTAGAAGGGACATATAACCATCGGAGGCCAAGCAAGACTGGCACTTGTCCCTAGACAGTTCACACAACACGAGTTGCTATTCGTGCCTTCAGTACTGCTGTTTTGCAAGGTGTTTTGTTTTTCTTACTCATTCTTTATAACCAATTATAATTGCCCCTGATCCTCTTTGCTATAAAAGTTCAATAGAGATGGGACCTGCAGAGTCAAATTTGGATGTCTGTGTCTGTGTATCTTTTTGGCTGTAAATGCAAGAGACAAGAAGCAGTGTTTTTCTATTTGGAAATACATTTCTATTTGGAAATCCATTTGGAAATGGAAAGAGGAAAGATACGTTAAGAGCCACCATTATTTCCTAGGTGATTATAAAATAAGAAAGAAGAAAAGAAAAGAAAAGCCTATTGTTAATTTTTGGACAACAATCTTACCCTTGGAACAAATCCAGCTGAATCAAGAAAGCACTTTATGCTTCAAATCTGGTATAATAACTGGGTTTTCAGGTGAATGGTCTTAATTTTTATGTTAACAACTGTTTAGATAACTGTGTTTTTTCATTAGTGAGTTCTATTCCTGGCTAGTACAGGTCTGAAACATTTTAAAAATACATTTATGTAAAACCTGATTTGTAACTTTTAAACCTGCTAAGTGTAGCTTATATTATTATGCTGCAATTGTATGCACATGACCATGGGGCATGATTTCCTGAACTGGCTAGGAGACAGGGACACAAAATTTTTACTCAGTTACATTGCTTTAACCTGGGAAAAAATTCCCACATCCATGGAACTCTGATTTTCTGCTTGTAATACATGGAGTGTAACAGCTGAGCCACAGGCTGTTTTGAGAATAGAACAAAAAGATATAAATATGTCGGTCAATAAAATTCTACCAAGCAAAGATCCTTTATAAATTCAAAGCACTATTGATGTTTTTAAATTATTTTCTCTGAAGAACGTAATATCAGAGGTTATTTAACTTCTCTATTTTTTATAACATAGTCACCACTTTAGAAATAGGAGACTTAATTATCTGAATTATCCAAAATCAACTTAAATTATGCTCAGAGAACCATAGTATCTTAAGCAGTAAGAGATTTTGGAAAAACAACATTAAAAAAAAAAAGGTTATTGTGTGGCCAGATAAGTTTGTGAAGTGCCTGAGCATACATCATTGTAATAAAATGTATTAATGCTCAGTAAATATCCATTCTCTTCTATCTCTTATCTGGAAGAAAAGCTATTTCTCCATCTATTGTTATTGGGCTTGGTCATGTGACTTGCTTTGACCAATAAGAATGTGAGTGGACATATGTATACCAGTCTAAGCAGAGAATCTAACCCAAGTCAAACATACGTTTGGCTCAGCCTCCTCACTTCTGCCTGCTGTCCTAAGAGGAGTTTTCTCCAGGTAAGCACAGTGGCTTCACCCTGGGTCCCGGAAGGACAAACATGTGCTCTATATCTACATCACCTACAGTTGCCAGCTGAGCCAAACAGAGGAGTTATGAAAAATACATGATAGTTGGAAGCTACTGAGATTTGGAGTTTTTTATTATAAAGCATTTTCATAGCCAAAGCTGATTGATTCATACATTAAGCATCTTCTTAACCACAAGACTTCCAGGGCATTCAATATGCTGATGTCCTCTATAGATCTCAAAATTAATTGGCCCTAGACTTACGTGTTCTGCAGAAACACTGACTTAAAAATAACATTTTTAGAGTAGCATTTTTTAAAGACCACATGATGTCTTTTCAAAGGCAGATGATTAAGTTGACAGTCTTCATACAACTCAATAATGGATATGGCTTCATTGTGTGGTAACATCCATTCATCTAGGCTGCTGGTCAAAGCATTCACTTTGGGATCATACAAGCCTTAATTTAAATTGTAGCCCCATCACTTAAGAGATAAGAGACCTTGGGAATTCATGTATGTTCTTCAAGATTTAATTTCCTTCTGGCAAAATTAGGATCATAATATTAATAGTAGCTACATTATAAAATTATGAAGATTAACTGAAATATACAATAAGCTTAGCACAATGTCTGACAGAGAGCATAAGCTCAAGAAATGGTAGCTCATATTATTACTTTTAGAGGTCCATGTCCATAAAATCCTTTATAGAAAAATTGGAAGCAAGAAAAGAGAGTTAAGGAACCATGGGACACATTGATTTTAATCAAAGAACAGATTACTTAGGAGAAAATGCCCCTCCGTTTCATTTTTTTTTTTCCGTTTTGACTGAACTCATCTATTTTCCAAATAACATTTTTATGTTACTGAATTAAAATTTTCAGTATTTTATATATTACTGAATTAAAATTTTCCTAGTCTCCATCCTTCTTCACAAACCTTCTCCACTCCCTCACCCCAAAGTAGAAATGTGGGAAGACAGAAACAGTTGTTCTGTCTGCATTTTATTTATATGAGTGGGGGAAGCCACCCTGTCCCTGATCTCTGGAGGCTTCCAGGGCTTCACATTTCCACAAAGCACCTGCTCAATTCAGGTTTCTGTTCCCATTACAAATCCAAAAGTCAGAGCTGGAATTTTGAATCACATGGGAAGTGTCAATGTTTCAAAGCGTGAAGTACAGCTTCCCTAACCCCTGCTATGACTACTCTGCTTTCAGTGTTGGAAAGGAAATGATCTTTTAAAAGGTGGAATACGCAAAAGGGGAAAACAGTCTCCTCTGGCTTTTCCTGGGAGGGTTTGAGGCATTTCCCCAAAGAGCCCTGCTAACTCTGTGACCTTCCAAGATTCGTTAACTGTGCCAGAGAAGGAAATGTACCTGCAATTGCTCATTGGGGTAATATTTAAGTCAAGCCTGGATTTCAAGCTCAATTTAAGTGCTACATTTTGATTTTTTTTTTTTTAAGAAGAAAGATTTGCCTGTAAAAATGCTACTTTTCTTTTCTTTTTTTTTTTTTTTCATATGTATACTTTTTATTGCATTTTAGGTTTGGGGGTACATGTGAAGAACATGCAAGATTGTTACATAGGTACACACATGGCAGTGTGATTTGCTGCCTTCCTCCCCATCACCTGTATCTGTTATTTCTCCCCATGCTATCCCTCCCCAACTCCCCACCCCCTGCTGTCCCTCCCCTTTTTCCCCCCGACAGACCCCAG
>PVKV010030482.1:0-22225 GCA_004027835.1 Alouatta palliata | reverse complement strand
GGAGTTGAAGAACAGCCTGGGCAACAAAGTGAGACCCTGTGTCTACAAAAAATAAATCAGTTGGGTGTAGTGGCACATGCCTGTAGTCCCAGCTATTCGGGAGGCTGAGGTAAAAGAGAATCACTTGAGCCTGGGAGTTCAAGCAATGAGCTGTGATTGTGCACTCCAGCCTGGGTGACCCTGTCTCAAAAAAAAAAAAAGTGTATATATGTTCATGGCTATTTATAATAGCCCAAAAGTAGAAACAATGCAAATGCCTAGTAATTGATGAATAGACAAATTATGGTCTATCTACACAATGGAAAATTATCTAACCATTAAAAGGAATGAGATACTGATACATGCTACAACATGAATGAACCTTGAAAACATTATTCTAAGAAGCCACTCACAAAGGATCATTTATTGTATGATTCTATTTATACAAAATGTCTAGGATAGGTAAATCTAGAGAGACTGAATTAGTTTATTGGTTGCCAGGGCTGGAGGGAGGAGAGAAAAAATGGAGAGTGACTGCTAATGGGTTCAGGGTTTCTTTTGGGGGTGATGAGAATGTTCTGGAACTAAATAGTGGTGATGGTTGTACAACATTATAAATATTTTTAAAACCACTGAATTGTACATTTTTAAATGGTTAAAATATTAATCTTATGTAAATTTTATGTTAATTTAAAAATTACGGCCAGGCATGGTGGCTCATGCCTGTAATCCCAGCACTTGGGGAGGCCAAGGCACTCAGATCACCTGAGGTCGGGAGTTGGAGACAGCCTGACCAACATGGAGAAACCTCCTCTCTACTACAAATACAAAATTAGCCAGGCATGGTGGCACATGCCTTTAATCCCAGTTACTCCGGAAGGTGAGGTAGGAGAACTGCTTGAACCCAGAAGGCAGAGGTTGCAGTGAGCCAAGATCTGTGCCATTGTACTTTAGCCTGGGCAACAAGAGTGAAACTGACTCAAAAAAAAAAAAAAAAAAAATTAGCCAGGTGCAGTGGCTCACACCTGTAATCCCAGCACTTTCAGGGGCCAAGGCAGGTGGATCACCTGAGGTTAGGAGTTTGAGACCAGCCTGACCAACATGGAGAAACCCCATTTCTACTAAAAATATAAAATTAGCTGGGCATGGTGGCACATGCCTGTAATCCCAGCTACTCGGGTGGCTGAGGCAGGAGAATCGCTTGAACCCAGGAGGTGGAGGTTGCAGTGAGCTGAGATCTCGCCTTTGCACTCCAGCCTGAGTGACAAGAGCAAAACTCCATTTCAAAAAAAAAAAAAAAAAATTAAATGAGATTTTAAAAATCACTGTCTCTGAATAGAACTATAAGTTTCTCATGAAAATAAAACATAGCAAAAACAAAATAAGGTAGTTTGTTCTGGCTTGACATCATTATCTAAGGTCCTGAGCCTGAGACCTGCGCTGTTTTTGTTAGGATGGGGGTCTGGGAGTTAAAAGCATGTGGCACCAACCTGAGGCTTTCTCCTCAGTCCAATCAGAAGAATTTGAAGAGAAAGGAAAAGGGATTATGTTTCCCACACTAGTGTTAATTAGTGTTAGGTCTTAAGTACCACTCCTGTCCCTAAATCCCACCAGTGCACACCTGGTGCTTGGGGAAACTTTGCCCTAAAGGATGAAACCAATGTAGATCACTGCCTTCCATGCGCTGGTCGCTGCACTTGACTCTTTGCATCAAGTGATGTCATCTATCTCTTATGACAAGCTCTGGTCTCAAGCCCACAGAGACACTAGGAAGCCAGGAGGCAGCTTGGAGTGGAAGAGGGACAGGTAAAGTGGAAGGTGACACTGTCAGCATGTTTAGGGTGTGCTGGAGTAGAAAACTCAACAAGAGGGGCAAAAGGTTTCACAATACTCCTCCCCATGGAGCACTGCTTCGTGCTATGGACTGCATGTGTGTGTCCTCCAGAGTCATCGATTGAAGTCTAACCCACAAGTGTGATTGTGTTAGGAGGTGGGGCGTTTGGGAGGTGATTACAACACGAGATTAGATCAGATCATGGAGCCTTTCTAAATGGGATCAAGGCCCTTATAAGAAGGGACTCAAAATGGATGAAGCAAATGTGGTCTATGTATGCCACAGAATACTACTCAGTCATAAAAAGAATGAGATCATGTCTTTTGCAGCAACATAGATGGGACTAGAGGCCAATATCTTAACTGAAACAACTCAGAAACAGAAAGCCAAATACCCCATGTTCTCACTTATAAGTGGGAGCTAATAATGTGTACACATGGACATAGAATATGGAATGACAGAGACTTGGGAGGGTGGGAAGAGGGTGAGGAATGAGAAATAACTTAATAGATATGACGTACATTATTTGGGTGATGGTTACTCTAAAAGCTCAGACTTCACCACCATGCAATATATCTATGTAACAAAACTGCACTTGTACTTAAATTTATGCAAATTTTTAAAAGAGACATGAGAGAGCTGGTTTCCTCTCTCTGCTCTCTGCCACATGAGAATACAAGGAGAAAGAGGTTATCTGTAAAA
Source organism: Alouatta palliata (assembly GCA_004027835.1). NCBI lineage: Eukaryota > Metazoa > Chordata > Mammalia > Primates > Atelidae > Alouatta > Alouatta palliata. The sequence goes on along the minus strand of PVKV010030482.1, from coordinate 19,710 downwards.
CAAGGAGAGGGTCTCGCCAAGAACCTCAGACCTCCAGCCTCGAGAACTGTGAGAAAATACACTTCTGTCACTTAAGCCACCCATGGTTACAGCAGCCCAAACAAACGAAAGCACTTTTGATAGAGAAATGTGGAAGAAAACTGATAAACAGCAGGAGGGTGTTGATTCCATGAAATGTGACCTATTTACCTAGTCCAGTAATTTGTGCCCATTAAAAACCTGTTCCAGAATGGCATTTACTAACACGAAAGTGGATCATGAATTTCAAAGTGAAAGGAGCAAGTGACATCAGGTTTGTGATACAGATCCATTCACTTCACAGTGCCAACTATGCACCCAGCTCTGTAAACAAAACGAAACAAACCCCTACCTTCAAGAAGCTGGCGTCCCAGTGGGTATGCAGGGAGCAGGCTAAGGAAGTACAGAGGAAACTGGACGGCGTTTATGGAGGTGGCCATTGGGTAGGTGACACCACACTGTTCTTCACTCTCTTTCTTTCACTCACCTCTATTTTTTGGTTTTCTGTATTGAGTGTGTGAGGAGTGTTTTGAAATAAAGTGAAAGCCCAAATCTCACAGTAAGGCGTCCAAGGCACTCCCGAGTTCTGGCTCCCTGTCTCCCATTATAATCTGCACCTGTGTTAGAGCCACACCTGGGGAGGACGCCCAAGGGGTGCCACACGCTCCACACAGGTGTCTTGCAAAAGCTGCTCATCTGCTGGAGTGGCCCTCCCCGTATTCCCTGCCTGGCCTATAAAACCCCCATTTGCCCATTAATGCACCTTCCCAAGGGGACCCCCTTCTTCAAATCGCTCCTACCCACCTCCACCCAACTCAGCAACCACCCTCTCTCCCTCTGCAGCACTGTCATTAAGGATCCCCACTGCCCCAGCTGTCACCAGTTAAACTCCAGAGGCCTTGCTCAAACCTCAGCCAGTTCCCCTCTGTGTTTTCCTCCTTCCCCTAGCTCCCAGGGATTCCACCCACTTCTCTCTTCTCTTCTATTTCACTCCCACACCTCCCTCATCTAGATGGACTTTCTTTCCCCACCTGCTGTCCCAGATCTCCTGATAGACACCTGTGCTTCCTGCTGCCCCCAGCAATACACCCATGGATCCTTTTACTCCTAAGGAAAAGAAGACAATAAATTGATATGCTGTTAAATCACAAAACATCTGCCACCTCAGGTTCTCAGAGTCATTGTTCCTGGATCCACTGCCAGGTCTTGTTGTCTGGAGATGTAGTTAGCAGAGGAATGGCTAGGGTCCCAGGCAGGTCCTCGGGAGTTTTGGAAGATTCTCCTGCAGAGCTCCATGGGAACCTCTGTCCCTCCCAGAGTCAACCAGTATGGTTCCACCCTTTCCCCACAGACCCCATGCTCACACCAGAAATCTGGTGTCTTGGTCTCTGAGATAGACAGGCACCTCCCTTCCTGCCTCCCAGACATCTGGAGCCATTGACATTACTGATGACAGACTCTCAAAACATGAAAGGGTCTCACATGCATCTGTCTAATCAAGGGTCTGTTCAGGCTGGGCACAGTGGCTCACACCCATAATCCCAATGTTTCAGGAGGCCTAGGCAAGAGGACTGCTTGAGGTCAGCAGTTTGAGACCAGCCTTGGCAACATAATGAGACCCTGTCTCTACAAAAAATAAAAAATTAGCTGGGCATGGTGATGTAGTTCCAGCTACCCCAGAGGCAGAGGCAGGAGGATCGCTTGAACCAGGAATTTGAAGCTGCAGTGAGCTACGATCACATCATGCACTGCAGCCTGGGCAACAGAGCAAGACCCTGCCTCTGTTTAAAAGAAAAGCGTGAGTGTTCAATCCAGGCTTGTTAAGGCAGTAAGTCTCTACTGAAGATGATTTTGCCACCCAGGGCAATGTTTGGAGGCATTTTTGATTGTCACAAATCAGGGTGAAGCCGATACTGGTATCTACTGGGTAGAGACCAAGGGGGCTGCTAAACATCCTACACTACACGGGACAGCCCCCCACAAAGACCTGTTCCACCCCCAAGGTCAATAATGCCGAGGCTGAGAAACCTTGCTGTAACTAGATTCCTCCCAACACGGGACACTCACTTTCCCCCACCCCAACCCTGTCCCCAGCCAGGAAACCCACTACTCCTACAAAGAGTATTTCTGGTTTAATAAATCATGGTTATCCTTCAGTTCGGGATCTCTGTCTCTAGTCAGCTGAAACCCCCTAAAATTCTTGCTGCCTAGCTGGTGCTGGAGGCTGTCAGAAAATGAGTACAAAATCCCTCCTCCACAATTTAATATATGATAAAGGCGGCATTTCAATTCTGTGGGAAGCGATGGATTATTCAATAAATGGTATTGGGACAACTGGCTGGCCATCTGGTAAAAAATAAAGCTAGATCCTCACCTCCCTCCTAAAACCAAAATAAATTCCAGATGGATTAAAGATTTAAATGCAAAAAAAAAAAAAAAGAAGTTAAAGTAGTAAAAGAAAATATGGGAGAACTGCTCTATAATCTCACTGAGTAAGAGGCCTTTCTAAGCAAGACACAAAATGTAGAATATGTGGAAGAGAAGACTCATAAATTGACTATTCAGGATTTTTTAAATGTCTACAGAGTTTAAAAAATCCATAATAAACCAATTTTTTCAAAGTTAAATGCCAATTTTATATATTATTACATTACATATATAACACATGCGAGGCTAAGAGACATGTTCTTTCACAAACAAAAACCTGTTAAAAATCAATAAGAAAGTGGAAAAAAATAGGCAAAAAAGAAGAAGCTGTCACAGAAAAAGAAATAGAGCTTTCAAACATAAAAATGTTCTCATAAGCAAAGAAATGCAAATCAAGATGATAGCAAGATACTAGTTTTTCACTGATCAGATTGGCAAAATGAAAAAGTTTGATAATATTCTATGTTGGTAAGGAGATGAGAACAAGCTGTCTGTAGGAAGTGTGAACAGATCCTCTACAGAAACCAATTCAGCAACATCAATCCACACTTCAAAGCACATATCCTCTGTCCACGTAATTCCAATGCCACACCTATCCTTGCACATTCTCAAACCCACAGAGGTAAACATATATGGAAATGTTCATTACTGTATTGTTTATAATAGCTAAAGACTGTCAACAACACCAATGTCAGTCATCAGGGGACTGGTTAAATACATTATCATGGATCATAAAAAGGAATGCTAGGAAACCCTTAGAGGAGTATGAGGCAGCTCTATGTATCAATCCCCATGAGACATTATTAAAAGGAAAAGCTACATATGAAACAATACTATAATATATTTCCACTTATGTGAAGAAAAATGGAGTGGGTGCAAATTCAATCACTCATTCAACCAATATTTACTAAGCGCCTACAATGTCCTAAGCGCTGTTCTGGGTGCTGGGAATTCTACTAGGAGTAAGTCTACCAAGATATCCATAGGTTGCACATGCAGAAAACTGGTTCTAGGAGAGGCTCTGGAGCTGTCAGATTTAGCAAATAAACTACAGAATGCCCAATTAAACCTCAATAGCATATAAAAAACATATAGTATTTTAGGATAAATTGGTGCCATGCAATATTTGGGACATACTTATACTAAAAAGGTATTCCTTGTTTACCCAAAATGCAGAATGAAACAGACATCCTGTTAACTGGGCAACCTACTCTAGGGGTGAGGAGTGAAGTTCTGGGGAACGAAGCATCTACCATAGGAGAGAGATGTCCTCTTCAAGCTACTGTGTGTTGGAATACATTGTACTGTTTGCCATTATAACCAGGAGGATGCATGACTTGTGTTATTATTTATTTAATGACACGAATGAGTAAGAAGAGAGAAGAAATTCCACAGACATAACGCCCAACTCAGTGCAAGCTGCAAAGTGCATTCCTGGCCAGCTCAGCCCTCAGAGTCAGCCTGGCAGCCCCACGGCCGCATTCCAGGACCGGCTGCTTCTCTAAATGGAAGCATTCGATCCCACACTCTAGCAGCAAGTCAGCAAGCAAGATTCTGAGCTGTGCTGCTTTTATTATTGTTGTTATTATTAAAACAGCAGGACCAATGCAAAGAAAGAAACGTAGAAAACAGTGAAGAGAAGAAACACTAGGCATGCTAAAAGCTGGCCTTTTCCACGACAATACGGAGAAATAAAACGTCAGATTTCTTAAACAGACTGGTTTTAAGGATCTCTTGGGCCTCTCAGATCATCTCCATCTGTCCTTGTCTCTTTCTTAGGGGAGATTTTACCACACAAAGAGGGTAAGTGCCTTTTATGTAAAAATCCCCCGACTTGTAAATCCCAAATATTTTGAGTATTAGCAACAACTGACAAGTATGAAGCACTGAAGCACTTACTATATGTCAGGCACTCTTCTAAGTGCTTTTTTGTTTTGTTTTTGTTTTTGTTTTTTTGAGATGGAGTCTCGCTCTGTCACCTTGGCTGGAGTGCAGTGGTGTGATCTCAGCTCACTACAACCTTCACCTCCTGGGTTCAAATGATTCTCATGTCTCAGCTTCCCAAGGAGCTGAGATCACAGGTGCCCACCACCACCCCTGGCTAATTTTTGTATTTTTAGTAAAGATGGGGTTTTGCCATGTTGGCCAGGCTGGTCTCAAACTCCTGGTCTCAAGTGATCCACCCGCCTCAGCCTCCCAAAGTGCTGGGATTACAGACGTGAGACATCACGCCCGGCTTCTTCTAAGTGTTTTAGCCAATATTAACGTATTTAATTCCTTCAACAACCCCATGAGACAGGTACTATTATTATCCCTCTTGTGCATATGTGGAAAAAATGAGGCACAGAGTGGATTGACAATTAGCAGAAATCACACAGCTGGAATGTAGGAAACCTGGGATTTGAGCTCAAGTAGTCCAACCCCACAGCCCATCCCCTTAACTGCAGGCCAGGTTTATTATCCTGGGTACCCTTGGTGAAAAAAGTGGACACACCCCTGCCCTCATGGCCTTTATAGCTCATGAGGGAATCTAGCCATTCACAAGGAAATAGACAAGCTAATAGCCAACAGTGCTAAGTTCTAGGGCAGACACAAATGAGGACTTGAAATAGACCACACATTCATGTAGTCAACAAATATTTAGTAAGAGCCTATGGTGTGCCCAGCATCGTTGCAGGCACCAGAGGATGCTGCAGTGAACAAACAGATATCTTTGACCTCATGAGGTTTACTATCCTAATCAATATCCGGAAGGAACTTAAGACAGGATGTCAGCAAGAACCTGTCAAAAGAGGAGACATTTAAGCAGAGACTAATGAGTGAGAGCTCCCCATGTGATAAGAAAAAAAGTATTCCAGGCAGTGGGAAACACTTGCTGCAAAGACTCTGGGTGGAAAGAGTTCCAGTTTCTCCTATCCCCAAGAATAATTCCACTGCTGCTTTCACTCCCAGCATTCTCTTCTTCTCCATCCAAAACCCACAGTTAAAAGCTTATTTTAATACTCTCTTCCCTTCCAGCTATCTGAAACATCTAGGGTAGAAATCATTTACTTTCTCATATTTCCAAGGCATGTGCTTGCTAATTAATCCAAGTATTATTTATTGTGACTGTCAAAATGAAGGCATTTCTGATTGTTCATGCTCTGATCAAGCTCTGAGAATCTTTGCTGCTATTACGAGGGAAATGATACAGCAATACCAATGCCCAGATGTACAGAGCAGACCTGTCTCCATACATTTGGAAAAAACTAGGACAGAAACCAGGAGAATCTCTATCACTCCCACACACACACATGGGTGGGCACACACACACACTTAAGTTCCCTTCCGGATCCTGCTCACAAAAGCTTGGGGCCATGTATTTTTGTCCTGAGCAGGACAACAAAAGCACACCTTCACCAGAGCTCTGAGTCAGAGGATGGTTTAGAAATAACATAAGTAGGCCAGGCACGGCGGCTTACACCTGTAATTTCAGAACTTGGGGAGGCTGAGGCAGGAGGACTCCTGAGGCCAGGAGTTTGAGACCAGCCACACAACGTAGGAAGACTTTATCTCTACAGAAAAAGAAAAAAAGAAAAGGAAAGAAAAAAAAACTAAAGAATTAGCTGGGCATGATGGCTTATGCCTGTAGTCTCAGCTATTCAAGAAGCTGAGGTGGGAGGATGGCTTGAGCCCAGTAGTTCAAGGTTGCAGTGAGCTATGATCGTGCCACTGCACTCCAGCCTGAGTGACAGAGACTCTATCTCAAAAAAAGGAAGGAAGGAAGGAAAGAAGGAAGGAAGGAAGGAAGGAAGGAAGGAAGGAAGGAAGGAAGGAAGGAAGGAAGGAAGGAAGGAAGGAAGGGAGGGAGAGAAGGAGGGAGATAAAACTTTGAGCTCAGTTCCTGAATACATCAAGAGATGACAACTACTATCATTACCATCCAGATAATAATGGTGAGGGGTGAGAACCTGGAGCCAGACAACTTAGGTTTCAAATACTAGCTAGAGTCTAGCTGAGCCTCAGCTTCCCCATCTGTAAAATAGGGACTGCTATAAGAGTGTTTATTCCTCAAAGGATGCTGAAAGGGTCAAATAAGTAACTGCAGGAAAATGGTTTAGAATAGAGATTGGCATAGAATAAGTATTATACTATCTAATTGTCAACCTCTACTACTACCACTACTATTATTACCATTTTGTGATGATGATGATGACGATAATCCCAATTGATGTCACTAATGAATTCTCAAAAGATTTCTGATTACCCTACAAAATGGTAGGTGCAAAGGCATCACGGTTGCAGAAGATGTTAGCATTAGGGGTAAACTAGATAAGGGGTATACAGTGGAACTCTCTGTAAACATTTTGCAACTATTCTAAAAATCTGAAATTCTTCCAAAAATTCAAAGGTTATTTTTTTTAAAGGCAGGGATAAATATTTTTTCATTGTTTTCTTCAGTCTTCTCCCTTATAAGGAGAAAAATCCAAGTTTCAGAAAAAACATAGCCTTGTTCACACAGATGAGAGTCCCACCCCACCCTACATACCACCCAGGTTCCCCCAAGCTGCCCTATGTCTGCTGGGTGAGGCTGCTTATCAACTGGCTTTGAGTTAAAATCAAGTCTCTTCCTGGAGGTAAAAATTCCAACAGACCCAGACCTATATCTGCCATCAAATTTTCTCTTTTTTTTCAGTGAATATTTTTTCAATGTCTACTGTGCACCAGGTACCATTCCAGTAGCTGGGAAACCATAATGAACAAGGCACACACACTCAGCCACAGTGTCTGTGTACACCAGCTCTGAAATGTTTGCATCAGCTGTAAGACTTACAGTATGTATTCAAAAGGCCAGACTGACTTTTGTGGCCTCCATTGCTGGGGAATGGTCATTGCAGGGTGTCTTCTTAACCAGTTGAATCTTTGGGACCTCAGAGAAAATGCTGCCACATGCCAATTCCCACGAGAGACTTCAGGGAGGAGAACCTCACAGTCTCAGCCAACATGCTGCAACTCCCAGGAAACCTGATCAGGCTGGTTGCTGGGCAGGCCTGGCAAAATTAACCCAACTTCCCATTTCATTCCTACTTGGCATTCCAGAGAGATGGGCAGGAGAAATCTGCCTTGTCTGTCTTTAAAAGAAGACATTTCTCCCACGGCTTCCTCCTCTCCGAATTCCCTCATCTATCCATCTACTCTCGCTCCCCTTCCGCTGTCAAAGCTGTTTCCTGCAGATAAAAACACCCCACAACTTCCAGTCTGTGTAGTGAGATTGCAGCCAGCAGGCTCTAAATGCCGACATACTCCCAATCAAGCAGCAGGCGCCCCCGTTGAGTTAACGATTTTTTTTTTTAAGCAAGAGAACCCATGCTGTCTACTTACCCCTAGGATACAGCCCATTGGGAGAGGGGGTGAGTGCGATCAATCATAAAGGACTGGCTGCAGAGAGAGAGGCTCTTGCTGTATGAACTATGGGCAGTTTGCAAAGATTATATCCCAAACCCTCACGTGCTCAGAGCCCCAGAATAACAGACACAATTCATATTTTTCAAACCATCCTTGACAGTTGCATTTTGATTAGAAAAAAATTAATCTTGTAGATTACAGAGAGCTGTTCCAACGTAGGGGGGAGATGGGGGTGACTCTATCAGCTCAGGATCCCCACGGGGGAGGGGAGGGTCAAGAAGGACTAGAAATAGGTCACATGATGAATGCACGGTCCACAGGATCAGACACCACTGCAGAAATCTCTAGCCCAATTTAAAATGCGCATGCCATCTTAACCTAGAAACTCCTCTTGCAGAATTCTGGATTACAGACATACTTGTACATGTGTGTCCACAGTTAGGTACAAGGAGATCCCACTGCAGCACTGTTTGTTATGCAAAAGACTGGAAATAACCTATGTCCATCAAGAGAAGACCGTATGGGACATCCATATTAAAAAAAAAAATAAAAACCCTATGCAGCTGTTAAAACGAATGAGGCTGCTTTATATGTGCTGCTATGAAAATATCTCTAAGACACATCATCACGCAGAAAAAAAAAGGCAACAAGCAAAAAAATGTGTGTGAGGTGCTACTAAGGGTATAAGATTCATATGCGGAATGTCTCTCTACTAATATATGAGAGACTAGTGACAGTACTCCTCCAGAGAGGGGAGCTGAAGACTTGAGGACAGGAGTGGAGTGGGGAGATTCTTTATTCACTGTATACATTGTTGTACCTGTAGGATTTCAAACTTTGCATCGTATATTCAAAAACAAATTATTTTAATTGATAATAGAGAGCTAAAAATACCTAGGAAAAGAAGATAAAGGTCTTACCCATCTATATTCACATATCCATGCACACACACGGACAAACGCACCATGCCCTGTACACAGTGATAATTGCGTAAGAATTGATACCTCTCAGCTTTATGGAAGTGGTATGTTATAAGCAGTTATATCAAGATTTCTCAACCATGGCACACTGGCATTTTGGACTGATCAATTCTTTGTTGTGAAGCTGCCTTGTATATTTTGTTTAGTGGCATCCCTAGCCTCTACCCACTGGATTCCAGTAGTAACCCCCACTGCCCGAAGATGTGACAAAATGTCTCCAGCCATTGCCAAATGCCACCTGGAGGCAAAATCACTTGAGTTAAATTATGGGTCCTAAAGAGTAATAACTGTCTTCCTTATTTCCTTCTCTCTCCATAACTTACTGTAATCCCAGCACTTCAGGAGGCAGAGACAGGAGTATCACTTGAGGCCAGGAGTTTGAGACCAGCCTGAACAACATTACAAGACCTTAGCTCTAAAAAATATATTTATATATTTTAAAATTTGCTGGGCATAGTGACACATGCCTGTAGTCACAGCTCCTCAGAAGGCTGAGATGGGAGGATCGCCTGAGCCCAGAATTTTGAGTACAGTGAGCCATGGTTGCATCACTGCACTCCATCGTAGGTGACAACCACACACACAGAGAGAGAGAGAGAGAGACTGAGAGAGAGAGGGTTCTTGTGGATAAATAATTACAAATGAACAAACGTAATTTACAAAGCTTATTTCAAATGTATATACATACCTAGTTAGGTATGAGGGCTTTCTGAATGCTGAGCAGGCGCTTCCACCATTCCGTTTACTCCGGTAAATTGCTATTTGACATTTTTAATAGGGAAATGCCCCTGACCCTCAGCAGAGGGATCTGGGGGAGATGTCTTCCCAAGAGTTAAAGAACAGGGAATGTACTGGTCTTACAATGGATATGGAATGGAATGTACTGTTTCCCTTAAACTGTCCTTGATAATTATTACCTTGACTTTCCACACCCTATGTGATGCCAATCAATGTTGCAAATGCCAATAGCTGATCCCAATGTGCCTGCTGCCCGAAGGCCAAGCTGTGGCTGACATCTCTGCCCCTTTTCCTGTGGGAGCAGAGGGAGAAGCACTTGTTTCACATGTTTGGCCATGCTGAATGGCAGACTTCCAACAGTTCTACTTCTGCAGAAACTCCAAGAGTGACCTCAATGTAGAAATCATCAACAGGGTCCAAGACAAGCTCTGAGATGCAAAATGAACTTTTTCTCACCCAATGCCATTCATAAAAATAACAGTCACAACTCCTATCTCCTAAACACTTCCTATGGCCCAGGCATAGACCTAAGAATTTCCCAGACATTTTACTTCACTGGAGCCTCAAAACAACCTGATGAAGTATACATGATCATTATCACCCCATTTTACAGATGCACAGACCAAGGTGCAAGGAAGTTAGATGACTTGATCAAAACCACATAGTTAAGGATTGCACACTTCCTGACAAACACGTGCTTCTCCTTCAGTAGTAGCTGCTGTTGTTACTTGTATTATTATTTCATTATGGATTTTTACCTCCCTGGATGTGGCCATGCCCCTTCCTATCCCAGGGCCTTCACACTGGCTATGCCCTCCACCTGGGATGCTTTTCTGCCAATCTTCACCTAATTTATGTTTAAACTTCACTTTGTCAAGAAAAAGTTCTCTGGCACTCAAAATAAGACCAATCACCTTGATACACATGCTCACTCACCCCATTCTTCCCATTTGTAGCACTTATCATAACTGTAATTGTATTAGTACCTGTGTAATTATTTGCTTGTCTGACTCCCTACTAGATGGCAAGCTCTATGAGGGGAGGACTGTCTATTTACTGGTCACTGGATGAGAACCTAGCACAGTGCTTAGCACACAACAGACACTCAATTAAATATTAGATAGAGCCAGGTGTGGTGGTTCATGCCTGTAACTCCAGCACTTTGGGAGGCTAAGGCAGGTGGATCACTTGAGGTCAGGAGTTTGAGACCAGCCTGGCCAACATGGTGAAACCCCATCTCCATTAAAAATACAAAAATTAGCAGGGCATGGTGGCACATGCCTGTAATCCCAGCTACTCAGGAAGCTGAGGCAGAAGAATCGCTTGAACCTGGGAGGCAGAGGTTGCAGCAAGCCAAGATCACACCATTGCACTCCAGCCTGGACAACAGAGCAAGACTCTATCTCAAAAAATAAATAAATAAAAATAAATACTAGACAAATATATGGATGGATGGATGGATGGGAGAGAGGGAAAGAAAAAGAGAAGAAGAAAGGGCAAATGACTGAACAAATGATTTAACTTTAAAGGTATATACAATGTTAAGAGACGAAATAATCTAGTCTTCTCCACATTTCACAGCTGAAGACAGTAAGGTTCTTGCATGTAAGAGTCAAATCAGACAGAATCCAGTGTCAGAACTTAGTCAGTTGCAGATAACTGGTCAGTTCCAGGAACTGGCGGGCATAAGCTGCCAGGCGACAGCTAGATGAACAAACAAGGTGCCTAAGAGAACCCACCAACAGGTGACAGCTGCCTTTGGTTAGGGCTTCAGCCACTATGATGTGTGCATTAAAATTCACCCGAAATACCTGTTTCCCAGACTTATAAAATTGATCTGGTTATCCCTTCACAAAGTCTGAAAAAGAAAAAAATAATAATAATTCTTTCACACATCAGCGAACTGTAGTGTTTATATTCAAAATGCCCTTGCAAACCCACAGGAAACACTGTTCTTGTGTATCATGTCACAGCACGAAGTCCTCACTTCCTTCAGGGGAAAGAATAAACCCATCTGGCAGGAGTTGTTCTCAGCTCTTTCCCACTGCCTCCCTCCCTGCTCAGAGCTCTGCAGAACACAGCATGTGTGCCTTCCCCATGCCGCTGGTCCATCCCACTCCATCAGAAGCACCAGCTTTATTCTCATGAGCCCTCCATCCCATGTACACAACTAGGCTCCACTCTCCAGGAGGTGCTTGTATTATTTATATGATCAACCCCTGGCACAGGATCTGGCACACAGTAGGCACTCAATAAATGTTTATTGGATGGATGGATGAATGGATAGATGGATGAGTAGGTGAGTGAATGGATGGATGGGTGGATGGGTGAGTGGATGGAGGGATGGATGGATGGATGGATGGATAGATGGGTAGATGGATAGATGAACGGACAGATGGATGGACAGCCTTCCAGCTGATCTTCAGAGGCATTTTCCAATCCTTCATTTGGTTTCACCTATAAAAGATTAACTCCACTTGTATGTATTCCTTTAATTCAAAAGCTAATTGTTGAGTATTTAAAAAGAATTTCTATAAAAACATTAGGATAAGGCTCTTTCCCCTCTCAAGCCCTTTGCATATGCTAGTCTTTCTGCCTGGAATGCCTTTCTTCCTTCCACTCTTCACACAGCTAATGCCACTTCTTAAGGTGCCAGCATAAATGTCATCTTCACAAAAGGCATCCCCTCATTAAACTTCCTAAATAGATACACACATGCTCACTACTCTCTCCTTGAGACCCTTATTGGTTTCCTCTATATCTGTTTTAATTTGCCATCTATTTTTGTGTCTCTCATCTTCTAAATGTAGATTCAGTGAAGACACAGGTCAGGACTACATCAAATATGTTTCTCTTAGACTCTAACACAGTGTCTGCATAAAGTTTGTGTTCAATAAATATTTGTTGATTTAATTAATGAATAAATCAATTAATTCAATAAGAGGGAAATGGGTCCAAAAAACATAAAAGGTGAGTAATGAAATAAGTTTGAGAGTCACATCTTTAAAAAAAAGTCTTGAATTGCATGAAATAATGTGTATCAATAGTAACTCATAGGAAATCAAATATATTTAAATTTTTCATAAATTCTGGTTCTAAAATCTTCAAAGACAGGAAAGTGGATTGGGAAAGAAAGAAGTAAACACTTGCCAAATGCTGTGCCTTGCAAAAAAATGTGAATGGATTGAATTATCCCATTAAAGGACAAAGATTCATAATTTAGAGAAAAATAGAATTCAAATATATATGATTCACATGAGACTTGTTGAAAATAATATAATCCAAAATGAAAATGAAAAAGTGAGAAAACCTACCATGAGCAGAAATATTATCAGACAAATAAAATGTAAAGCCTAAAAATATTACACAGGACAAAGATGGATATTTTGTATTCATAAAGGGTACCTCAATAATAACAACATAACCAATAGCAGTGTGTGTTCCATGTGTGTGGCACTATAATAAGCACTTAACATTCATTATACCATTTAATTTAAGTATCAAAAATAAGCAACACTGGCATTATTATTATGATAAGCTTTTAGGAGAATCTAAAACTGGTTCATCATTTGGTAGGCAGCAAAGAAGAATTTGAACTCAGGTCTAACTTCACAATAACACTGGAGAATCATGAAACTCTGACTCCTATAACATAAAAATACACTCAAAATACAGAAACAAAATTTGTTTAAAAAATGCAAAGATGTGTTGAAAAATCACTATCATAGTAGGAGACAAGCATACTATCCAATTTTTGACAAATTAGTAGATATAATTAAAAGTACATAGGGGCATTTAGCTTAATAAACTAGGAAGACTGATAAAACTAATAAATAATTAAAAGCAAAAATTAATGCATCTGGAAACAGAAAAAAATTGAATTGAAGGATAATTTTAAGAGGTAGTTGTTTGAGGGGAAAAATAAAACAGTGACACTCTGGCAAAGCTCATAAGAAAATTTCAAAAAATAAAAATAGAAACTCAGGAAGAATAAGAGAATTGCAGATGGCAAGGCAATTTTTCACATCATTACAAGATAACATATATAGTTTTATGCTAATAAATTAGAGATTCAATTAAATTTTTTTTTTTTTTTTTTGAGACAGGCGCCAGGCTGGAGTGCAGTGGTGTGATCTCGGCTCACTGCAACCTCCGCCTCCCGGGTTCAAGCAATTCTCCTGCCTCAGCCTCCCAAGTAGCTGGGACTACAGGCACACACCACCATGCCCAGCTAAGTTTTGTATTTTTCTAGTAGAGACAGGGTTTCACCATGTTGGCCAGGATGGTCTCAATCTCTTGACCTCATGATCCACCCACCTTGGCCTCCCAAAGTGCTGGGATTACAGGCGTGAGCCACTGCACCTGGCCTAAATGATTATTCTTAAGAAAACATAACACATTTGAAAGTATACCAATAATGATCATAGAATAGACCAGAAAAAATTATCAAATAACTAATCCTGGAAAAGGTTCCAGGCCCAGAAATTGTTTTGCTTTGGGAGTATGGTAAATCCACTCAAACTTTTAAAAAATATTCTAAATCCTTTGCCACTTAGACTCTTCCTAAGCATTAAAAAATAAGAAAAGAAGGAAGACTTGCCAGATGTTTTGATAAAAATTGCAAAAACTTGTCAAAGATGGCAGACCAAAAAAAAAAAAAAAAGGAAACTACAGACAAATATCACTAATGAATATAGAATCAAAGATCCTAAATGTAATATAAATAATGTAACCCAACAACATAGTAAAAGATAATGTCAGAATGAATCAAGTTCTGGGGAAGATACTGATCATAAAGGTACGATATTGTTTCAGGTTTTTACAGTGAACATGCATTTTTTCTTCTGCCTTAAAAAAATAACTTTTTTTTCTCCCCTCACAATTCTCTGGGTTGGCTAGGCTCAGCCAGGTGGTTCTTCAGTTCCACATAGTGTCTGTCACCCATGCACATATGCAGTGCTTGCACCTGGAAACTGGAACATTCAAGATAGCTTCCCTCACAAAGCATGTATTCTTCAAAAGCAACAATGTTACTTTCTGGAGTAAATCATAGCAATGGTTATATCCAGTGATCAAGAGAATTCGGAATTGCATGTACTCTAGGCGGTGTATAAATTAGTTACAACTTCTCTGGAGAGCAATGTGACAATGAAAACCTTTTAAGTGGCCACACTTTTTGATCCAGAAATTCTCATTTTAGGAACTGTGGTGAGTTGATTACAATAATGGTTCCAGGACCTTCATGCCTTATGTAACCAGGCCCTTGGTAATGTCTTCTCAAACTGGCTCAGGGCTTGGCCACGTCACATGCTTTTGCTTACGGGACAGAAGCAAATGTAATGCAGTGAAAAACTTGAAAAAGTTTGTGCATCAGGGCTTACCTTCTCGATGCTCTTGCAACTCTAACTGCTACGGAAACAACCTGGCTTGCTGGAAGATGAGACACCACCATCATCTCATGCAGTCCCCCAGCTGAATGCAAACGCATAAGCAAGCCTAGCCTATATTCACTGATTCCAGCCTTGACCAGCAGAACTGCCTAGCCCAAAATCCAGACCAGCAGAGGTAAGTAGTCACTGTTTGACACCACTAAGTTGTGGGATGATTTGTTACATAGCAAAAGGTAACTAATACATGAACTTATCCTTAGGAAATATTCAGAAATAGCTTTCCATAAAGATAAATATACAACTATGTTATCTGTAACAATGGTTGAATCATATTGAATAATAAGAGCTGTTTAGGTAAATTTTAGAATATCCATTCAATGGAAATCTAAGCAATAATTAAAAATCTTCTTGTGGCAAAAGATTTTACATAGTAAAATGTTTACAGTATATCACAGTGGAAAAGAAGGCTATAAAACAATATTATGGTATGAGACTACTCTTGTGAAAAATAAAAGAAGTACACATATTTATATGCATGGGAAAATACTGGAATAACAGAAATGTTAACAACGCCAGATGATTTTTTTCCTTTTTTAAAATGCTTTTCACATTTCCTGTCTTGATCATAAGTCAGAACTTATAAACAGTCATTGAACTGTTGAGAGAACTGAACCTGGAATTCTCTGAGGCCACTGAAGGCTACTGCTAAGGAATCAGATAAGGAGTAATCCGGGCATGAATGTTAGAAAATCTTCCTAGCATAATCTCTGTTAAACCAGCCTAAACATGGTGCTTGGCAGCACAGCTGGGAAAAGAAAATGGAAAAAGAGCTGGAACGGGCCGCCATATTGTTGGCAAAAGCCTTCATACCACAGCCAATTTATTGGCTCCAAGTCCCGTAAGTTTTCTTGGCTTCTCTCTCTGCTCCTCAAGTTTCATTCTGTTCCTACTGCCCCTCTGTCTCATGTTTCCTTCTTACTTTTTCCTTTGTTTACTCTTCACGTGGATAGTCTCAGATTTTCTTTGAGAAAAGAGGAAGGATTCAGGTAGTGGGCTGGAGAGGAGTTGTCCAAAGATCTCAGCAGGCTCTCCAGCACATTCCATCAGACCAAACCTGTCTTTCAAGATTAAGCATAAGGGCTGCTGTAAATTCACCCCTATAGACTAGGTGATCAAAGAAGGCAGATTTCCAATCCTGTTTCGCTGACTATCCATCCCCATGTTAATGAGCTGGTTCCACTCACATGGTGTCATGGAGACAGAACCTGAGGTAGGTGATAGGCTGAGATCAGAAGGCAGATATTCTAGTTCTTAAGCTAACGTGATGTCAAACTTCAGAATTCGCTTTCCCTTTCTGAACCAAGGTTTCTTCCTCTATAAAATGGGTCCAACATATCCCCTCAGACTGTGTTGAGCTCCCACCAAAACTAGTATTTTTCTCTTTCGTTCAGTGCTGTATACCAGTAGGCACTCAAATATATATATATATACATATATTCAACAAAGTAATAAATAGGACCATCGGCCTACTCGCTCACACGTGGTTTTGTATGAAGACCAGATAAATGGGAATGCAAGTGCTTTGAATTAATAAACTATATGACAAAGACAATGTATATTTTAATGTTTTATATTAATATGAAATAGAAATAATGTTGTTGTTTTGGAAATAACAAGCTCATCCCTTAAGATAAAAGCTCTGAGGCTTTGCAAAACAAGGTTTGAGAATGACTGAAGTAAGAATTAAAGCTCATGACCTTAAAACGATTTAATCTACCAAATCAGCTGATACTGCATCCTGAAGCAACAGAGATTTTTTAACCACCCATGTTGTCAGTCTTTAAAGTCTAGGGCACAAGGCACAGAAGAGCAAAGGGGCTGCTATTTCATAACATTCTAATTGAGATGGATGGAGGAAAAATGTAAGCTTTCTCAACACATCTGTCTATCACCAATTAAAATGAGTGTGAAGGCCCTCACTAAAGATTTCTCTCAAGGGCTCCCAGTAACAGGTACATCTTTATCACTGAGATCAAGGGAATCGTGCCACTTATTAACAGGCATTTGTTTCAGCAAATGTCACCCAGAGATGTGGGATCCAGCCGTCTCCCAATTTGCACACACTTGAAAGCTGTTGGTGATACAGCACTAGGAGGGCGTGGGCAGGGGGGCCTATGGTTTTTCACACATTACACTAGAAGGGATTCTGACTGCACAAGAAGGTAGGGAGTGGGATGTTAGCCAAGCTAAACACTGACAAATTCCCTTCTGGTCCGAGCCTGCAAAACTTCTGTGCTATCTTTTGTGAAAGCTCCTTTCCTGGGTCAATGTGATGGACAGACACGTGGCATTCTCTTTCACAAATGGCTTCACTAAGATGCTCATCAATCTTACCAGGCCCTTCAGAGCAACATGGCCCCTTGAAAACTGGCCACTGGATCTAGAGCTGATATCATGATACCACAACTGACCAGCTCCTCTAATTAAACACTCAAGCCTCACCCTTCTTTGTCGAACTGGGGATTGTAGAATAAATAATCATAGTAGCTCCTGACAAACACTTATGCTTCTTAGAGATATGCCTAATATAGAAAATTGAGCAAAGTACTTTTGGAAATGTCAAGAGAGATATTACTTTGGAAATATCAAGAGAGATGTATCAATCAAGAGAGTCCCTGCCCCTCATTTATGTATTTTATTGTTTTCAAAAATGTTTACACACGCTCAACAGGAAAAATTGGAGAACACAGATGCATGCAACTGTATACACACACATACATACACATGCACATCACTCATAACTTCCTTACTCAATAATAAGCCCATGTAAAAACATAAGAATATCATAGGCTGGATGCAGTGTCTCATGCCTGTATTCCCAGCCCTTTGAGGGGCTGAGTCAGGAGGATTGCTTGAGCCCAGGAGTTCAAGAACAGCCCGGGCAGCATAGCAAGATCCCATCTCTATCAAAAATAAAAATAAATACAAATTTTTTAATTAGCTGGGCATGGTGGCACGTGCCTGTAGTCCTGGAAACTAGGGAGGCTGAGTTGGGAGGCTTGCATAAGCCCAGGAGATCGAGGCCCCAGTGGGCCATGATTGCACCACTGCACTTCAGTCTGGCAAGACCCTGCCTCAAAAAAAAATATGACATGTTCCTTCAGTGTTTTCCCTTAGGCATACATACATATATAAAGATAAATGTCCCATTCATCTTCAGGGATGAAGCGAGAGGGAAGAACAGACTGATCAGAGTCTTACAGGTGAGCTCTTAAACAAGAATGCAATCTCCAGGAAGCAGCAATAAAGAACAAGAGGAAAGCAAACTCCTGACTCCAGAAAGGTTGTTGTTTCTGAGTGGGATGACATTCCCAGGAGAAAGGCAGGCTCTTTCCTCTTCAAGCAGGACAGAGAGGAAGTGTTCCATAGAGGCGACTCCATAAGGTAGAGTGGCAAGAGTCAGTGAAACTATCACCAAAGCAATGAAGGACCCAGAAATGAAGCAGGTTATGGCACGGGCATTAGGATTGGTGCTTGCCTCTTGCCCATGATTGAGAGTCACAAAGATGGGAAGCCTGGCTGGAAGTGACCAGCCTTCTAAGCCTTCAGTGGGGCATGGGTCATTTTGCTTCCAGAAATAGTTAAGGGTCCCAGGAAGTGTCTCCCCTTGTTTCAGAGAAGTGACAGAAAAGATGCTAGGCTAACAAAGGCATCCTGTTCTGGGGAATGACTGTTACAGAAAGATTAAAGGCCCCTACAAGATTTAGAGGAAGAGGAGCAAGCCTTGATCTGGGCAAGGACCATCTTAAAGGGCTCCAAGCAGCTTCTTAAATTGACTAAGGGTATTATTAAGAAGTTTTCAGAGAGGCATTGGTTTTATCTCAGGGATATTTTTCGTGATTCAGGCAATAAAATGAGAGTGAAAGGTCAAGGTGTTCCTTCTTAAATATTAGCTGCCTCAGTAAGGATTTTCGAGAAGTTGTAGAATGCAGGATTCAATAGGAGCTCCTAAAAGTCAAGTAGACCCGTTCATTAACTGATTTATTCTTTGTAAAAATATGCACTGAGTGTCTAATATGTGTAAAGTATCATTCTAACTATTGGAATTAGAGAAGTGAATAAATAAGTCCTTTTTCTCATGGGAAACATATTCTTATAATTAATAAACAAATTTTGGGGAGGAACCCCCAAAAATATAAGAAAATGCCAGCTAGTAATAGGTGCCAAAAGGAAAAGGGAAAGGAAATAAAATGAGGCCGGTATTATTGTAAATAGATAGATTTACAGATAAGAGAGACAGAGATAGAACTGGGTTACCCTGGAGTAATAACCCTCAAAATAGGCAAAAGTTTGTTTTTCTCATACTATAGGCTCATGCCTGATCAGCTAGTCATGCAATTCTGTGTCTCCAGGAGCAAGTTGATAGAGCAGTCATAACTTAGGGATTTTTTCTGGATAATCTAGAACCAGAAATTAAATGTCCCAGCATAAAAGTGAACATACATCACTCTGGATCAAAACTCATGGGTCAGAGCTACTCATATGGCCCTCCCTACCCACAAGGGAGGCAGGCAGTGCAATCCTACCATTGGCCTGTAAGGCCAAAAACCAGAAATACTTACTAAAGACCTTTAATGATTATTATAGATGATAAACAGGTGAATAGATGCAATAATGCTAATAGCTTACCCTTAGCACTGCTATGAGCCAGGTGCTACTGAAAGCACCTTGCACATACTGACTGATATAACCTTAATAATGCTGTAAGGTAG
>PVKV010030481.1:0-22227 GCA_004027835.1 Alouatta palliata | reverse complement strand
TTGGGCTGAGACGCTGGGGTCTTCTAGATATACAATCATGTCGTCTGCAAATAGAGACAATTTGACTTCCTCCTTTCCTATTTGAATACCCTTTATTTCTTTTTCTTGCCTGATTGCTCTGGCTAGAACTTCCAGTACTATATTGAATAGGAGTGGTGAGAGAGGACATCCTTGTCTAGTGCCAGATTTCAAAGGGAATAGCATTCCCTTATAAATGACCTTCACTCTCATTTCCATCTCAGAATCTGGGGAACCATATCTGTGGCAAAGATTTTCATAGGTGGAGGTGAAGAGGCTCTTGGAGGCTATTCCAGGATGAGGGAACATTCTAAAATACTGAATAAAAATGTAGAATCTGTGGGTGAGGGAAACAATGGAATATCCAATTAGAATGATTTAAAGAAAAGGATGGAATGTGAGGTTAGAAATTCAGGCTGGGGCCACTGTGTGGAGGACCCTAAAAGGCATGCTCAGAAGAGTGAGGCAGTGGGAAACCATGGAGGGTTTTGAACACAAGACATTAGCACCAGGCTTTAATGATGATTCTGACACAAACTGTTTCAAATACTTTAGGAGGGCCTTATATCTGTTAAAAGAATGATCTAGTAAAAATATACAAAGTGGCTTCCAGGGGAGTTCATTTCATGCATGTAGGGTTAGAGTTTTCTCTCTTAGGGACAAAATGAAGCTTATGGCTGTTATGGGTTGAACTGGAATTCATATGTTGAAATCCTAACCCCCAGGATTTCAGAATGTGACTCTATTTGGAGATAGGGTCTTTTTGTAGGCAAAATGAAGTTAAGATGAAGTCAGTACACTTCTCAAAAGAAGACATTTATGCAGCCAACAAACATAGAAAAAAAGCTCAACATCACTGATCATTAGAGAAATGCAGATCTAAATCACAATGAGATACCATCTCATGCCAGTCAGAATGGCAATTATTAAAATGTAAAAAAACAACAACAGTTGCTGGCAAGGTTGCAGAGAAAAAGGAACGCTTTTACACTGTTGGTGGGAGTGTAAATTAGTTTAACCATTGTGGAATATGGTGTGGCAATCCCTCAAAGCCCTAGAGGCAGAAATTTAACCCAGCAATTCCATTACTAGTAATATACCCAAAGGAGTAGAAATTATTCTATTACAAAAATACATGCACATGTATGTTTATTGCAGCACTATTTACAATAGAAAAGACATAGAATCAACCCAAATGCCCATCAGTGATAGACTGGATAAAGAAAATGTGGTACATATATACCATGGAATACTATGCAGCCATAAAAAGGAACAAGATCATGTCTTTTGCAGGGACATAGATGGAGCTGGAAGCCATTATCCTCAGCAAAATAACAGGAACGGTAAACCAAACACCACATGTTCTCACTTTTAAATGGGAGCTGAACAATGAGAACACATGGACACAGGGAGGGGAATATCACACACTGGGGCCTGTTAGAGAATGGGGGTGGGGGAAGGGAGAACATCAGGAAGAATAGCTAATTGATTCTGGGCTTAATACTAAGGTGATGGATTGATTGGTGCAGCAAACTGCCATGGCACATACTTACCTGTGTAACAAACCTGCACATCTTGCACATATACCTTGGAACTTAAAATAAAATTTGGAGAAAAAAAAGATAAAGGCAGTAGTCTGGGCCCTAATCCAATTATGACTGGTGGTGTTATAAAAAAGAGAAATTTGATGCCCATCAATGGATAAAGAAAATGTGGTACATATACACCATGGAATACTATGCAGCCATAAAAAGGAATGAGATAATGTATTTTGCAGGGACAAGGATGAAGCTGGAAGCCATCATCCTCAGCAGACGAACATAGGAACAGAAAACCAAACACTGCATGTTCTCACTCAGAAGTGGTAGTTGAACAATGAGAACACATGGACACAGGGAGGAAAACAACACACACCAGGGCAAGTCAGGGGCTGGAGGGCGAGGGGAAGGAGAGTATTAGGACAAATAGCCAATGTATGTGGGGCTTAAAACCTAGATGATGGGTTGATAGGTGCAGCAAACCACCATGGCACACGTATACCTATGTAACAAACCCACATGTTTTGCACTTGTATCTTGGAACTTAAAGTAATATAAAATTTTTAAAAAGGGAAATTTGGGCGTGTGTGTGCAAACACATGCACAAAAAAAATACCATGTGAAGATGAAGGCAGAGATTGGAATGATGAAGTTGCAAGCTGAGGAACACTGAGGATTGCTGGCCATCACCAGAAGCTAAGAGAGAGGCATGAAGCAGTCTCCCTCAGAGCTCTCTGAAGGAGTCAACCCTGCCAGCACCTTGGTTTCAGACTTCTGGCCTCCAGAACTGTGAAACTACAAATTCCCACTGTTTAAGCCACCCAGTTTTAGGCATTTAGTTATGGAAGCCCTAGCAAACTAATACAATAGCTCTTTTTCCTCAGTTTCCTGGCTGTGAGCTCTGTGAGAAAGAGACCATGTCTGTGATTGCTCACTGTATCAGTTAGGATGCTTCAGGCTTCAAGCAACACAAAATTTAACTAAAAGTAGTTTGAAACATAACAACATTTATTATTTCACATGAGAATATCAGAGGTAGGGCTGTCCCAGAATGGATTAACTCAACAGCTTCATGATGTCAGGGCTTAAGGTTAGCTATCTTACTCTGGTTTCAGGGCTTGAGATCTTTGGGACCACTCAGTTGATCCTAAGCAGAGATAGAATCCACGCTAGGTATGGTTTACTTTCACTTCATGGTTATGCTGCCTATTATCTTGTCTTTTCAGGTCCCCACCCTAGGTGATAGGTGGTTTTTAGGGCCCCCAACCTTTGTAGACACTGCATTCCACATTTTTTTTCTCTCTAATGTTGGTGAAAGCCCCATGGACTAAAGTGGATCAAATACCTCTCTGGGTTTCCTGATTCAACCCTGTTTCTAAGCTTGGTAATTCTCCACTCTTTCATTATTTCTTTGATAATTATAGAAATGTGTTAATTTAAAAATATTGTCTTTTCTCAGTTTTCTTTAGCAGAAAGGCAGGTCTGAATTAACTCATCTTTAATGGATCAAAAACGGAAATCTATCTTTTTAGGATTTATCACTAAAACAAAAATTATACAAGCTACCTCAGTAACCCCCCTCCCAAGAAGGAACCATTGTTTTGAATTTAGTTTTCATAATTTCACACATTTGATACACAGATGCGTATTCTAAAACAATGCATGGTACTGTTTATAAATGGCATTATACTATATTTTTCTGCAGCTTTCTTTTTTTTTTTGTCCAGTATGTTTTTGGTATTTTGTTGTGGTAGAGACATAGTATATTAATTATACTTGCCTCATGTATTCCTTATATGATTGCACCACAATTATTCATTCTCCTCTTGATGGACATTGGGGTTATTTGCATTTTAAAATGTGCAGCCTGGTCCAGGCCAAAATATTTGTATTTGACTCAACAAAGATGAGAAAGCAGTGCCTCTCAGACAATGAAAAGGCTTAGATGAAAGTTCCATGCTCAGAAATGTCCCAAGGGAAATTAAAAATTCTCAGTTGACAAATGACCAGAACTTGATATATCTACAAAATGCTTTTAGTAAAAATTTAATTGCATATGATAAAGTAAGTGGGGGCCCCCATCCTTATCCAAAGGTCCTAAGTGTCCACTGGTACGTGGTGCTGGTTAAACAGAGGACAGAGCTGGTTACGTAGCTGTGGTACTAGACCTCTGGGTGGTGGGGATGACAGGGGAGCTGGCTGTTGAGATGGCTTTGATGCTGCAGTGTGCACAGACCTTGATTTCAGACCTGGGCCATCATATGTAAGTCTGTTTGCTTCATTTTCCTTACCCATACTGATGTTTTGCAGTCTTTTAATGGACTTACTCCTTTTTGGTAAACTTTAAAATACTTTGCTTCCCTTCATACTGCTTTTTCATCCTTTGCTTTTTTCCTAAAACTTTCTTTGAAAATTTTCAAACATCCAGCAAAGTTGAAAGAAATTTACAATGAACAACCACATGGTACCATTGGATTTTATAATGAACATTTTGCTATTTTGGCTTCATTATCCATCTGTCCATCTATCGATATCTCTTCTCATTTATCCATCCATTTTTTTTTCTGGTGTATTGGACAGCAAGTTGCAGACATTAATATACTTTACCTCTAAACTCTTCAGCATGAATATTGTTAAGTTCAATATTGGCTATTTTTCTAATTGAAGTAAAATTCACATACAGTGAAATGCAGTGATCTCATGAGTACTATTCTATAAGGTCTGATAAATGGACACACCATGTAATCCTAACCCCTATCAAGATAGAGAACATTGCCAACAGCCCAGAATACATCCCCATGCTTCTTCCAAGTCAATCTCTGCCTTCACCCTCCACAGGTAACATTGTTCTGGTTTTTCTACCATAGATTAGTTACTTTTTATAACTTTTATTTGGAAATAATTTCAAACTTACAGAAAAGTTGTAAGAAAAATAATACTACAAAGACCATCCAGATACTCTTCACTCAGATCCATCTCTCATTGACATTTAACTAATTTGGTTTGGCATTTGCTTTCTTTCTATGTATATAGATTTTTTTTTAACTTGGCATGATGGTATGCACCTGTAATCCCAGCTACATGGGAGGCTGAGGCAGGAGAGTTGCTTGAGCCCAGGACTTTGAGACTAGCCAGAGTAACATAGTGAGACTCATGTCTCTAAAAATTTGTTTTAAACAAAAATAACAGATTTTGTTTTTCTGAAGCACTTGAGATTAAGTAGCATGGAACCATAGATTAGTTTTGCCCCTTGTAGAAGTTCATAGAACTTCACGCAGCATGACTTAGGTTTTTAAATTTTTATGAAAATAATATATTCACATAGTTAAAAGAATCAATAGTATGGAAGGCTTTAATGAAAAATAGCAGTCCCTTTTAACCATTCCCACCATTCTGTCCTGTCCTTAAGAGTCAATCTCTTTTTATTCTTTTAAATACTCCTTGTGGTAGTTATTTCCTCATTCCTAAAGTAGTGTTATATTGTTGTTTTTGTTTCAGCAATTTTAGACATTATCTAGTCATTTTACATTATGATAGATCCATTCATTATAATTATTCACTCATCAATCCATTCATTCAACAAATATTTTTCTGGGTGAACAAAAATTTTTATTTCACCTCAGTAAATATCTAGAGGTGAGATTGCTAGGCCATATAGTCAGAGTATGTTTAACTTTGTAAGAAACTGACAAACTAATTTGCAAAGGATATGTGCCATTTTGCATTCTCATCAGCAATGTATGAGAATTCCAGTTGCTCTGTATTCTCGTCAGGTTTTGTCAACATTATCAATGTTAGCCATTTAAATAGGTGTGTGGTGATATCTCATTGTGGTATACATTTTTATATCTCCAATGACTAATGATATTGAGCATGTTTTTAATGTGCTTATAGTCATCTCTAAATAATTTTTGGTGAAATGTCTATTCAAGTATTTTGCCCATTTAAAAAACTTTATTATCTTATTAATTTTCTTATTGTTGAATTTTAAAAGTTTATTGTATATTCTAGAAACAATTTCTTTGTCAGATCCTAGTCTGTGACTTGTCTCTTAAGTCACTTAACAGTATCTTTTGCAGAGGAAATGTTTATAATTTTAATGAAGTCCTATTTATTATTTTTTTTGAATTGATAATGCCTTTGGTGTTGTATTTAAGACTAATTGCCAAGCCCAAGGTCACAAAGATTTCTCCTATGTTTTGTTCTAAAAGTTTGTATAGCTTTATGTTTCATATTTAGGTTTATGATCTATTTTGAGCTAATTGTTGTATAAGGTGTAAGCTTCAGATATAAGTAAAATTTTTTTTTTCACAAATGGATGCATATGGTTCCTTTTGCCATTTAGGTTTTTTTTTTTTTTTTGCCCAGAATTAATTGTTCATATTTGTGTGAGTCTACTTCTGCACTCTGCATTTTGTTCTATATGTTCTATATATTTGATCTGTATTTTTATCTCTTTTTTTTAGGTAACCACTATTACTCCTGTGTATTTTTCCAGAGATATTCTATGTATATGTAACTATATATGTAAGTATATTTATTTGTTTTTCTTTTTTGAGCTTACTGAAATAGTCACATTATTTAAACACGGTTTTGCACTTTGTGTTTTAAAAATTTAGCCTTATATCATAAAATGAGTCTATGTCAGTTCAGTCCAATTAGAACTATCTCATTTATTTTAATGGTTGCATAAAATTCCACTGTGTGGGTATAGCATAATTAACTTATTTTTCTACACATCTGCCTCTGTTATTGGATAATGACTTTAAAACAGTTGTTTAGCCTGGATAATTTTTTAAAAATTTGTTTGTAGCAATGTGGTCTTATCATGTTTCTCAGGCTGGTCTGAATCTCCTGGGCCCAAGTATTTCTCCTGCCTCAGCTTACCAAAGTGCTGGGATTACAGGTGTGAGCCACTATGCCTGACCTGCCTTTTATTTTTATAGCAGCGCCAGCAAACTAATACATTTACTATAATCAGGTTTTCTAGAACTTGCTGCAAAAAAATAGTCCCAATTCATGTGATGGGCAAGGTCAGATATATATATATATACACACACACACACGTACTCTGTGTGTGTGTGTGTGTGTGTGTGTGTGTGTGTGTGTGTGTATTGAGTATCCATAAAACAAAATGCTCCAAAATCAAAAGCTTTTTGAGCACTGACATGATGGTCAAAGAAAATGCCCATTGGAGTATCCTGGGTTTTAGATTTTCGGATTAAGAATGTTCAACCAATAAGTATGATGCAAATATTCCCAAGTCTGAAAATATCCCAAATCCCAAACACTTCTGCTTACAAGCATTTCGGATAAAGGATACTCAGCCTTTACACACACACACACACACACACACACACACACACACACTCACACACACACATGCACACACACACATTCACACACAGGTATATCCAACCTTATTCTTTTCCCTCTAGTGGTTTCTGGGCTGATGATTTTCAGTGTGATTGCAGGGATATTGGATTTCAAGGCTACTGTTGAGCTGAGGAGAGTGGTATGGGAATACGGTTGGTTAAAATGCCTCAAAGCTCACTCTTTTACAGAAACTTAACCATTTTTCTTGAATAAATACTCCCCAAATTTCTGAAGGCCCTTGGTTAATTTCCAGAGTTCTTAAAGTGTTGATTCTGACAAATTATTTTCCAGTGTTCCCATTCCTTCTATGGAGAAAAGAATTTTTGAAGATCTTTATTTCACCATTCCTACTGATGTCACTTGGGAGATTTTCATAAAACAGATTTTTTTCCTGCATATTTTATTCTTTCTAACTTTGGGTTCCATTATTTTCATTTTGTTTGTTTGCTTGTTTAATTTTGGAGGTCTTTCTCAAATTTATTCATTCATTCAGCAAATATTGAGTGTCTAAAATGTGTCAGGTACTTCATGTGAACAAAATTAAAACAAAGACTATACTATCATGGAGTTTACATTCTAGTGGAATGTAATAATATAATGTTAGATGATGTCTACTGAGTGCTGTAAAGAAAAGTAAGGCAAGCTATGGAGAACAAGAGAGAGATGCAGATGTTGTTTACTGATAGAGTAGGTACAAAGGCACTGACATGAAAAGATATTTGATATAATTAAACAGCCAGAAGACCAGTGTAAATTGAGTGTACTGAGCAAAGAGAAGAGTAGTAAGTGGATTTGGAAAGGAAAGGCCTCTGTGGGCCTGGAAATGGACTTTGGCTTTTACTTTGATCAAGGGAGGAACCCATTGGAGGCTTTTTGTAAAGAAGAGTGACATCATTTGGATTATGTCTCAAAAGTCCAACTGATGATTCTTCTGAGAATGGAGTGTAAGAGGGTGAGGGTGGAAGATGGGAAACCAGTTGTGAGACTTGCAACAATCCAGGTGAGAGATAAAGGTGGCCTAGGTGACGGTGGTGGAAATGGAGGTGATGATAAATGGTAGGATTCAAATATCTCATGAACCTTGGCTGTTTATATTTAAAAGTGAGGCACAAAAACATTTACTGAAAATCTGTCTGTGATTGAAGATTGTTGACTGGTAGTCTACAATGAAGAGTGGTTAGACAAGGAGCCAGACTTTTCCACTGGGACCCTCAAATATCATATGTAAGTATGTAGACATCTTCTTTGCTCAGATAGGTCATTTTCTTCAACAATATTCCTTCCATATGTTGGAGCAAGTTGGGAGAGAAGCTTGGCTGCTGTGAATTTTAAACCTAGCAGGGGAGAACTTGGGAACAAAGGTGGGCCCAGCCTCACAGGTTCAGGAGCAGACATTCAAGAGATCTCCTTGTTTTAAGCTATAAGACTTACTCCCTGCTCACCAGCATAGCTGATGTCTTTTAAACCCTTGACATCTTCATTTAATATCAACTTCATTTAATGTTTCCAGAAATAAAACTTAGTTTCTTTCATGGATGCTTACAATGAGGGTGGGAACCTCAGAGAATATTTAGTCCGTATACAGATATTCACCCAATGTCCTATTTTCTTCTCTGCACTTCAGACCTGCCTTATTGGTGCCTCTCAGATTTTCAAGAGCAATCAACTGGCTATGTTCTGCAGCCTTCTCTGTACGCATTTAAAGTTGTAGCATTCTCCTCTCTGTTCTACTTCTAAAAATTGTTGAAGTTTTTCACCCAATGATGTCTTCTCTCCTAATCTTTTGGGTCTTATATGTTTGTGCCTTTTAAAAATTTATTTACTGTCATTTTGGGAGCACTTGGGAGGGAAAGGAGACAGATACGTGCTGTCAACCAGCATCTTTAACCAGGTAAATATAGTTTTTTCACACTCGATACGACCCTCTGCAGATTTGGATTTCCTTTCCCTACACTGAGAACCATTGATATATTGGGCATCCAGCATCGAATTGTAGGGTTCTACTTTAGCGACAAACAGACATGAGTTCGATTTCCACTTACACTATTTACTAGTTATGTGATCATGGACAAATCACCTAAGTTGCTTGGGCTACAGTTTCTTCGTGTTTAAAATAATATTATATTTTATGTGTGTGTGTGTGTATACACATACATACCTGTATATGTATTAATTATTCATATCCGTTTTAAAGATGAAGAAACTGAGGGTTCTGGGGATCTGATGTATAGCACAATCATTATGGTTAATAATGCCATATTGTTTGCTTGAAATTTGGTAAGAGAGCAGACCCCAAATGTTCTTAAGACACACACATAATGACAACTATGTGTGGCAAATGATGTGTTAATTAATTTGATTTTGGTAGTCATTATACAATACACACATATATTAAATCATGTATACCTTGAATCTATACCATTTTTATTTGTCAATTATACCTCAATTGAGTTGGAAAAAAATTGGGGTGATTATTATACCACATTAAATAGATGTTATAAATGCTTAATGTGCTAAACTGTGTAAACCTCTTAGCACAGACTGATCCATGCTCAATAAATGGTATATACTTCACTTAGCATAATGACCTCCAGTTTCATTCATATTTTTGCAAGTGAAAGGCCAAGAAAGACAAACATGACATGTTCTCACTTATTTGTAGGATCTAAAAGTCAAAACAATTGAACTCATAGACATAGAGAGTAAAAGGATGATTACCAGAGGCTGGGAAGGGTAGTGGGAAGGTTGAGGTGAAGTGGGGATGGTTAATGGGTACAAAAAATAGAATGAATGAATAAGATCTACTATCTGATAGAGCAATAGGGTGACTATAGTCAATAATAAATTAATTGTACATTTAAAAATAACTAAAAGAGTGTAATTGAATTGTTTGTAACACAAAGTATAAATACTTGAGAGGATGGACACCCCATTTTATGTAATGTGATTATTATACATTGCAGTCCTGTATCAAAACATCTTATGTACCCCATAAATTTATACACCTGCAAAATTAAAAATTAAAAAAATAAACTTCTTATCTAAACTCATCCTTCTGCTGGGAGGGAGAATAATTTGGTGGGCATGAGGTGTGCTTACATTCCATAAGCTATGATTCCTTAAATTGTATCTGTTTATAAATAAAAGAAGACCTTTTCAGTAGGAGGTATGAAGATTGCCTAGTTAGTCTTACCACATAGTGAACACCAATCATCTTTTTCATTTGGTCATTCATTCTCTACTTCATTCATTTAACATTTGCTGAGCTCTTACCATATGCCAGGCACTACGATAGATGCTGGGAGACAGCACAGGCAAGACTCAGCAAAGTAGTTGAACAGGGTTCTTGTCTTCAAGGATATAGCAGTCCAGGGGTAGATAGATAATGAAGGGTGATTTTGAAACAATGTAATTGTGCTATGATGCAACACATGATGTTGTGACTGAGTAACTGTTTGATGTCTCTCTTTCACTATAAAAAGACCTCATCTATCTTATTTATTGCTGTTGTCCTGGTGTCTAACATTGTACCTGGCACATGAGAGGTGCTCAATAAAACTTTTTATTGAAAAAATAATGTGTAATGAAAGTGTTTCTTTGATAAATGTACATAGAAAATGCTGTATTGACAATTTTACCTTTAATTCATTTTTTCTTTTTCTTTTCTTTTCTTTTCTTTTTTTTTTGAGATGGAGTTTCACTCTTGTTTCCCAGGCTGGAGTGCAGTGGCATGAATCTCGGCTCATTGTAACCTCCGCCTCCCGAGTTCAAGTGATTCTCCCGCCTTAGCCTCCCGAGAAACTGGGATTACAGGTGTGCACCGCCACACCCAGCTAATTTTATACTTGTAGTAGAAATGGAGTTTCTACATGTTGGCCAGGCTGGTTTCAAACTCCAGACCTTCAGGTGATCCACCGGCATCAGCCTCCCAAAATGCTGGGATTATAGGTGTGAGCCACAGCGCCTGGCCATTACCTTTAATTCTTAGAGGAAAGCATTCTTGCAAAGTGTGTGTTCAGTGAGTGAGTGAGTGGCTGAATATTTGGCAAAGGGTGAGCCAAGGATAAGAGGAAGTACATCACAGTTCAACAAATATTTCCTGAGTGCCAACTCTGTGCCAGGCATAGTGTAGGGTATGGAGGATACAGAGATGAATAAGACATAGCTTTTGCCCTTAAGGATCTCCAAGTCTAGCTTGAGGGAATCCTAAGCTTGAGGGCTTTGGGTAAGGCTAGAACCATTAAACATGATTGTGAAGACATGTTCCATTTTCTACAATAAGATTCAGTGGGGAAACAATTGCTCAGAGAATCTATTATATATTTTTCAGAGAAAGTATGGAAATCTCATTATCATTAATGGCAATAGAATAGAGAAGAAAATAGAATGAAGAGCAATATCTAAAGGAGCTATCATTATATATGAAATAGAGTCACTTAGTGGTTAAGTGATGTTTGTTAGGAAGTTATCTTGGCAGTTGCTTTTGGAAAAAGAAGATCAAAAGCATACCAAGAATGCCAGTTAATGCCATCATTATTTACTTAGTACAAATTTACAGGAAAATGTGTTCATGAAAATAAAATATCATCTGAAGAATTGAGAGTGATTTTCATCTTTATTGTTGTGTATCACTTTTCCTTTAAAAAGCAAACAAACCTATTTATCACTTTACTATAGGAAACAGTGACTGAGTTAATAAAGAAGGTATACTAGGTAAGAAAAATAAATAACTATGGCTTAGAAGTCACCGCTACATCCAAACAACAAGTAGAAAACTAAAAAAAACTAACATCTTTTTAGATCCATCGGAGAAGTGAGGTCATAGGGCAAATGGCTGCAACAAAAGTAGAAGAGACAAGCAGACACAGAGAGTCATAACTTAGCAGAGCAGAAACCCCAAAGGGAAAACCTCCCCAGAAACCAGTTCTGGGGTAGGAAAGCCTTAATCATAATTGACAAATTGCTGGAGGCTCAGTGTGGACAGCTCTCAGAGCTAAAAACCAGGGGGATCCAGTCATAGAGAGACCTATGTTTTGTGAATTTTACCTCCGGGAGTTCTACATGTCCTCACAGTGAATATTCGGGAAAAATCCTTTTTTTCTTCCAGCAGGTGTTAAGGGGAAAGAAACCATTTTGAGATATACCAGAGCATTCTGTTCTTCTTCACAAGGCCAGCCCTCAGAAGAAGCTATTTTTTTTTTTCACCAGTGTAACCTGCTGGGGTTATATCAAAGCCTAACCTACCTGGAAGAAGGGAAATACTCAGCTCCAGTTCCAGTTCCCTCTAGCTTTCCTCATGTGAAAAAAGAAATACCGGACTCCAGACCCCTCCAGCCATCTTGTCCCACCTAAGAGTTGCTGGGGGATGGTGGAGGAAGGAGGCATGATTGAGAAACACTGGTGAAGTTCACAGACCAGGGGCGCAAGCTCACCAAAAGATTGAGACTTAATCATAGGATTATAGAATGCTTTCCCTCCTCCCACACCTTACCACTACGTTACTAAAGGCCTGTTTCCTACTGTTCCTTATACCTAGTACATCATGTCCACTTTTCACCAAAAAATTATGAGGCATACTCAAAGGCAAAGCAAAAACAAAAATGAAACCACAGTTTGAAGAGACTGAACCAACATCAGAACTAAGGTCAGATATGGCTGGAATGTTGGAATTATCAGATTAGGAATTTAAAAAAATAGACAACATGCCAGAACAGATGGATAATGTAAGCAGAGAGCTAGAAATTCTAAGAAAGAATTTTAAAATGCTCAAGATAAAAAACTGCAACAGAAATAAAGAATGCCTTTGATGGGATCATCACTAGACTAGACACAGTGAGGAAAGAATTTGCATTGAGGACATGGTAATAGAAACTTCCAAAACAGAACAAAGACTCGGGAAAAAATATAGTACAGAATATCTGTAAAAATGTGAGACAATTACAAAAAGGTATAGTATGCATAATGGAATACCAGAAGGAAAAGAAAAAGACAAAGGAACAGAAGCAATGTTTGTAGCAATAATGACTAAACAAAACAAAATAAAACAAGCCTACACCTTGGCGTATCATATTCAAACTGCAGAAAATCAAAGATAAAGCAAAAATCTTGATTGAAGCCAGAGAAGCTACCTTAACCCTAGAGGGGCAAAGAATCACATCTGATTTTTCCTCAGAAACAAGTCAAGCAAGAACAAGGTAAAATAAAACATTTAAAGTGTTGAGAGAAAAAAACTCATCAACCTAGAATTCCTTACCTTGCCAAATTATCCTTCAAAAGTGGAGAAATAAATATATTCTCAGAAAAACAAAATTGAGGGAATTTATGTCAGTAGACCTTCTTGCAAGAAATGTTAAAAGAAGTCCTTCAGAGAGATGGAAAATGATATAGATCAGAAATGCAGGTCAATATAAAGAAATGAAGAGCATGGGAGAAGGAATAAGTGAAAATACAATAAAACCTTTTATTTCTCTTATTCTTAGTTGATCTGACAACAGTTTATTCAACAAAATAATAGCAACAATGTATTTGGTTGTGTTTGTGTGTGTGCATTTGCTAGGTATGTTTATATAAAAGGGAGATGAATGACAGTGATGATGCAAGGTACAGGAGTGGGGAGTTAGCATTTTGCCATATCCGTGATACCCATTTGGGTGACAGATAGTATAAAGTGGTATACTGTTATTTGAAAGTGGACTTGGATTAGCTGCAAATATGTATTGCAAATTCTACAGTAACCACCAAAAATAGTTGAAAAATTGTAACAGGTATGTTAAGAAAGGAGAGAAAATGGAATCTCATGAAATGCTCAGTTAAAACCACAAGAGGCAGGAAAAGTATGAGACACAAAAGCAGGAACAAAAAACAAAGGCAACAAGTAGAAAGCTATAGTAAATATGGCAGATATTATAATAATCCAACTGTATCAAAAATCACTTTAAATATCAATGGTCTAAATACACCACTTAAAACAAATTTCTGGCCAGCTGCAATGGCTCACATCTGTGATCCAAGCACTTTGGTAGGCCAGGGCAGGAGGGTCATTTGAGGCCAGGAGTTCAAGACCAACCTGGGCAATGTAGTAAGACCCCATCTCTACAAAAATTTTTAAAATTAGCCAGGTGTGGTGATGTGCGCCTGTAGTCCCAGCTACTCAGGAGGCTGAGGTGAGAGGATCACTTGAGCCCAGAAGGTTGAGGCTGCAATGATCTGTGATGTGACATTCCACTCCAGCCTAGGTGATGGAGTGAGACCTTGTCTTAAATAAATAAATAAATGATGGATTTCACAGAAAGACAAATACCACATGTCCTCACTTATAAGTGGGAGCTAAATAATGGATACACATGGATGTAGAGTTTGGAACGATAGACAATGGAGACTTGGAAAGGTGAGGGGGTGAGAGGTGGGTGGGTGAGTAGAAATTACTTAATGAGTACAATATACATTATTTGGGTGATGGATATCCCGTAAGCTCTAACTTCACCACTATGCAATCTATGCATGTAACAAAAGTACATTTGTACCCCATAATGCATACAAATAAAAGAGTTCATCAGAGTGGATTAAAAAAACCTATGTGTTGTCTACAAAAAACCCACTTTAAATATAAAGACACATATAGATTAAAAGTAAAGAAATAAACTATGATAACACTAATAAAAACAAGGTGGACGACACTATATTAATTTCAAACAGAGCAGACTTCAGGGCAAGGAAAGTTATCAAGGATAAAGAGGGGCATTGCATAATGATAAAGAGGTCAGTACTCAAAGAAGACACAATAATCCCTAATGTGTATGCACCTAACAATAGAATATCAAAGTACATGAAGCAAAAACTGACAGAATTATAAGGATAAATAGATGAATTCAGTGTTATTGTTGGAGACTTAACCACCTCTTTATCAGAAATGAACAGATCCAGCAGGCAGAAAATTAGTAAGGAAAAAGTTGAACTCAACAGCACTATCATTATGCAATATTCTAAATCCTTGTTGTCATTTCAATAATGTTCATAGCATCTTCACTAGGAGTAGATCCTATCTCAAGAAACCACTTTCTTTGCTCATCCATAAGAAGCAACTCCTTATTCATTAAAATTTTATCATGAGATTGTAGCAATTAGGCTCCCCTTCTAATTCTAGTTCTCTTACATTTTCTAGCACATCTGCAGCTACTTCCTCCACTGAAGCCTTGAACCCCTGAAAGTCATCCGTAAGGGTTGGAATCGGCTTCTTCCAAACTCTTGTTAATGTTGATATTTTGACCTCCACCCCTGAATCATGAATGTTCTTAATGGCATCTAAATGATGAATCTTTTCCAGAAGGCTTTCAATTTACTTTGCCCAGATCCATCAGAGAAATCAGTATCTATGGTAGCTATTGCCTTATGAAATGTATTTGCTAACTAATAATACCTGAAAGTCAAAATTATTCCTTGATCTCAGGGCTGCATAATGGATGTTGTGTGTATTAGTCCATTTTTGTACTACTCTAAAGAACTACCTGAGACT
Source organism: Alouatta palliata (assembly GCA_004027835.1). NCBI lineage: Eukaryota > Metazoa > Chordata > Mammalia > Primates > Atelidae > Alouatta > Alouatta palliata. The sequence goes on along the minus strand of PVKV010030481.1, from coordinate 6,783 downwards.
GGGTAATTTATACAGGCCGGGCATGGTGGCTCACTCTTGTAATCTTAGCACTTTGGGAGGTCGAGGCGGGCAGATCACAAGGTCAGGAGGTTGAGACCATTCTGGCTATCACAGTGAAACCCAGTCTCTTTTTAAATATATATATATATATAAAGAAAAGACATTTAATTGACTCACAGTTCCACATGGCTGGGGATGCCTCAGGAAACTTACAATCATGGTGGAAGGCAAAAGGAAAGCAAGGCACGTCTTACATGACAGCAGGGAGGAGGGGACACTGCCGCACATTTAAATCATCAGATCTTGTGAGAACTCACTATTACAAGAATAGCATGGAGCATGATCACATTATCTCTCACCAGGTCTCTCCTCCGATACTTGGAGATTACAATTTGACATGAGATTTTAGTGGAGACACAGAATCAAACCATGCCATTGTGTTAGCAGGCATGAAGACAACATTAATCTCCTTGTACAACCCCATCAGAGCTCTTGGGTGACCAGGTGCCTTGTCAATGAGCAGTAACATTTTGAAAGAAATCTCTTCTGAGCAATAGATCTCCAGAGTGGGCTTAAAATATTCAGTAAACCATGCTGTAAACATAGGTGTTGTCATCCAGACTTTGTTGTTCCACCCGTAGAGCACAGGCAGAGTCACTTTACCATAATTCTTAAGGGCCCTAGGATTCTCAGAATGATAAATCAACATTGGCAGGGTGGCTGGCAAGATGGCTGAATAGGAACAGCTCCAGTCTGCAGCTCCCAGCCAAATCAATGCAGAAGGTGGGTGATTTCTCCATTTCCAACTGAGGTATATGGCTCATCTCACTGGGACTGGTTAGACAGTGGGTCCAGCCCACGGAGGGCAAGCAGAAGCAGGGTGAGGCATTGCCTCACTTGGGAAGTGCAAGGGGTCAGAGAACTCCTTCCCCTAGCCAAGGGAAGTCATGAGGGACCATGCAAGATTCATAAAACAAATTCTTAATGACCTACAAAGAGACTTAGACTCCCACACAATAATAGTTGGAGACTTTAACACCCCACTGTCAATATTAGACAGATCAATGAGACAGAAAATTAATAAGGATATTTAGGACTTGAACTCAGCTCTGGACCAAGCAGACCTAATAGACAGCTACAGAACTCTCCACCCCAAATCAACAGAACATAAATTCTTCTCAGCACCACATCGCACTTATTAAAAAATTGACCACATAATTGGAAGCAAAACACTCCTCAGAAAATGCAAAAGAACAGAAATCATAACAATCTCTCAGGCCACAGTGCAATCAAATTAGAGCTCAGGATTAAGAAACTCACTCAAAACCACACAACTACATGAAAATTGAACAACTTGCTCCTGAACGACTACTGGATAAATAACCAAATGAAGGCAGAAATAAATAAGTTCTTTGAAACCAATAAGAGCAAAGACATGACACACCAGGACCCCTGGAACACAGCTACAGCAGAGTTTAGAGGGAAATTTATAGCACTAAATGCCTACAGGAGAAAGCAAGAAAGATCTAAAATCTATTGATTAGTGTAGTTATCTTCATCAATGTTCTTAGCTAGATTTTCTGGATAACTTGCTGCAGGTTATCCAGCACCTGCTTCTTCACTTTGGACTTTTATGTTATAGAGATGGCTTCTTTCCTTAAACCTCATGAATCAACCTCTTCTAGCTTCATACATTAATTTTGCAGCTTCCTAACCTCTCTCAGCCTTCACAGAATTGAAGAGAGTTAGGGTCTTACTCTGGATTAAGTTTTGTCTTAAGGGAATGTTGTGGCTGGTTTGATCTTCTATCTAGACCACTAAAACTTTCTCCATATCAGCAATAAGGCTTTTTTTAAAACTTTCTTATCATTTGTGCACTCTCTAGAATAGCAATTCCAATTCCCTTCAAGAACTTTTCCTTTACATTCACAACTTGGATAACTATTTGGGAAAAGAGACCTAGCTTTTGACCTATTTTGACTTTTGACATGCTTTCCTCACCAAACTTAATCAAATCTAGCTTTTCATTTAAAGTGAGAAATGTGTGAGTCTTCCTTTCAGTTGAACACTTAGAGGCCATTGTAAGGTTATTAATTGGCCCAATTTCAATATTGTTGTGTCTCAGGGAATAGGGAGAACTGAGAAGAGGGAGAGAGATGGGAGAACAGCAGCCAGAACACACACAACATATAACAATTAAGTTTACCAACTTATACTGATGCAGTTCATGGAGACCCAAAACAATTACAGTAGTAACCTCAAAGACCACTGATTACAAATCACCATAATAGATAGAATAATAATGAAAAAGTTTGAAATAATGTGAGAATTACCAAAATGTGACACTGAGACATGAAGTGAGCATATGCTATTGGAAAAATGTCACTGATAGACTTACTCAATGTAGAGTTGCTACTAACCTTTAATTTGTAGAAAAACATAATATCTGTGAAGCAAAATGAACAGAATCACAATAAAATGAGGTTTGCTTATATCAGAAATGAAAGAGAAAATATCAGCACAGTTTCTATGGACATTAAAAGATAACAATGGAATATTGTGAACAACTCTGTGCCCACAGATTTGATAACCTAGGTGAAATGGATGAATTCTTTAAAAGACATAATCTGCCAAAACTCATACAAATAGAAATAGGCAACCTGAATAGGCCTATATCTATAAAATAAATTGAATCAATAGTTAACACCTTTGAAAACAAAAATTACCAGCTCCAGTTGGGTTCACTGATAAATTCTACCAAACATATAAGTGTGAAAACACACTAATTCTCTACAATCTCTTCCAGAAGATAGAAGCCAAGGGAATACTTCGAACTCATTCTGTGATGTCAGCGTTATGCTAATACCAAACCTGACAAAGGCATTACAAGAAAACTACAGACCAACATCTCTCATGAACATAGATGTAAAAACCCTCAATAAAGTATTAACAAATCAAATCCAAGAATGTATAAAAAGAATTATATACCCTACAACCAAGTGAGATTTATCCCAGGTATGCAAGATTGGTTTAACATTTGGAAATCAATTAATGTAATCTATTATATCAACAGGCTAAAGAAGAAAAAAAAAATCACCTGTTTGTATTAATAGATGAACAAAAAGCATTTGACAAAATCCAACACCCATTCATGATAAAACTCTCAGCAAACAAGGAATAGAGAAAAGCTTCCTCAACTCGATAAAGAACATCTGCAAAACTCCCACAGCTAACATCACGCTCAATGGTGAGAAACTCAAAGCTGTTCCGCTAAGATCAGAAATGAAGTTAGGATGTTGTCTCCCACCACTTCTTTTCAACATTGCGCTGGAAGTCTTAGCTAATGCCATAAAACAAGAAAAGGAAATAAAAGGTATACAGACTAGGAGGGAAGAACTCAAACTTTCTTTTGTTTGCAGGTGACATAATTGTCTATGTAGAAAATCCAAAATAACTCACCAAAAAATTACTGGAACTAATAAGCAACTATGGCAAAGTTCTGGGACACAGGTTAATATACAAAAATCAATTGCTGTCCTATATATCAGAGCAAGTGGAATTTGAAATTAAAAACACATTATCATTTACATAAGCCCTCCCAATATGAAATATTTAGGTATAAATTCAACAAAACTCTAATGAAAAAAGGGGTGAAATAAATAAAGGAATATTCTATGCTCATAGATAGGAAGACTCAATATTATGAAGATGTCAGTTCTTCTGAACTTGAGCTGAAGAGTCAATGCAATCCTCATCAAAATCCTAGCAATTCCAGTGCTGTGGTTATCAACAAACTGATTCTAAAGTTTATTTGGAGAGGCAAAACACCCAGAACAGCCACCTCAATATTGAAAAAGAAGAACAAAATTAGGGGACTGACACCACACCACTTCAAGATGTACCATAAAGCTACTGTAATCAAGTACTGGTAAAAGTAGATCAGTGGAACATAATAGAGAGGCCAGAAATGGACCCATACATATAGTCAACTTATCTTTGACAAAGGAGCAAAGACAATGCAATAAAGCAAATATAGTTTTTTTCAGCAAATGGTGCTGGAACAACTGGACATGCATGCACATGCATGCAGATAAATGAATGTAGACACAGACTTTATACCCTTCATGAAAATTAACTAAAAATGGATTATGAACCTAAATGTAAAATGCAAAACTGTGAAGCTCCTAGAAGATATCATAGGAAAAAACCTGATTGATCTTAGGTATGGTGATAACTTTTTAGATAGAACACCAAAGGCACAATCCATGAAATAAATAGTCGATAAGCTGGATGTCATTAAAATGAACACTTCTGCTCTACAAAAGACAAAGCCAAGAGAATAAGCAGGCAAACCACAGACTGGCAGATAATATTTGCAAAAGACACATGTGATAAAGGACTGTTACACAAGAGTTCTTATAAAGAGTTCTTAAAAGTCAACAATTAGAAAACAAACAACCCAATTAAAAATGGGCAAAAAACTTGAGCAGCTATGTCAGCAAAGAAAATATACACATGGCAGTTATGCAAATGAAACAATGTACAACATCACATGTCTTTAGGGAATTGTAAATTGAAACAGCAATGAGATATCACCAATTAGATATACCAATTAGAATGGCCAAAATCCAAAACACTAATAATACCAAATACTGGAAAGGATGTGAAGCAAAAGGAATTCTCATTTATATCCGGTGGAAATGCAAAATGGTACAGCCACTTTGGAAGACACCTTGGCAGTTTTTAAACAAAACTGAACATACTCTTACCACAGGATCCAGTAATCAGCTTTTTGGTATTTATTAAAATGAACTGAAAGCTTAGGTCCACACAAAAACCTGCACATAATATTTATAAGAGATTTATCTATAATTGCCACAACTTGAAACTAACCAAGGTGTCCTTTAGTAGGTGAGTGAATACACTATGGTACATCTAGACAATGGAATATTATTCAGCATTAAAAAGAAATGAGCTGTCAAGCCATGAAAAGACATGGAGGAAACTTAAATGCATATTATTAAGAGAAACAAGCCAGTCTGAAAAGGCTCCATGCTGTATGATGCCAAATTACATGACATTCTGAAAAAGAGAAAAGTATGGAGGTAATAAAGTGCTCAGTGGTTACCAGGTGTTCAGGAGGAGAGAGGGATGAGTAGACTGAGCACAGATGATTTTTAGGGCAGTGAAACTGTTCTGTATGATACAGCAATGGTGGGTACATTTGTCCAAACCTATAGAATGTACAACTTCAGGAGTGAAACCTAATGTAAACTATGGACTTTAGGTGATAATGATGTGTAGATTTATTGATTGTAAGAAATGTGCCACTGTAATGCAGGATGTTGATAGTAACAGGGAGGTTGCGTGTGTGTGTGTGTGTGTGTAGAGATGGTAGGTATACGGGAACTCTGTATTTTCCGCTCAATTTGGCCTTGAACCTAAAGACAATATAAAAATAAAGTTTATCAATTAAAATAAAGAAATATCTTGAATAAAAGCTTTTTTCTTTCAAAAAATGGTAGTCAATTACTTTAAAAATAATTTTTGAGGCATAGTTTACATACAATAAAATGTACTTATTTTAGGTGAATCATTTAATGAATTTTGGCAATTGAATACAGTCATGTCACTATCATCACAGTGAAGATAAAGAATAGTTCTATGCTTCGAAATAATTCCTGTTAACTCCTTTGTGGTAGATTCCCTCTCCCCAACCCCTGGCCCTAGGCAATCATGGATCTACTTTGTCATACAATTTCACCTATTGAGGATTCCTCATAAATGGAATCATACAGTATGTTTTTGCTTTTTTCACTGAGCGTGTTTCTCTGGAGATCCACCAATGCTATTGCATGTATCATAGTTCATTTCTTTTTTGTAGTGGAATAGTATCCCATTCTATGACTCCACCACCTACTGTTGGATATTTGGGTTGTTTTCAAATATTTATTTGAGATAAATATTACAAAACTGCTATGAACAGTCATGTAAAAGTCTTTGTATGGACATAGTTTTTCAATTCCCCTTGGTAAATACTTAAGAGGGACTGATAACTTTTCATCTTTGAAATATGTTTTTGAAGAAAACAAAGCAGCTTAAGGGTTAATCTATACATCAGAACCAAAAGAGCTGTGTCTGGTCCTTTGTTTTCCTGTTGCCTAGTAAAGCACAAAAAAGCACGTCTGATTACAGACAGATTAACTTTCAGCTGCTGTTTCTAAAGTCCTTTTCCCCACTAATTCCAACATGACACAATGCAAGCAATCCCTAATGCCATTTGTTGAGAATGGATAAAGTTGATGGGTTTTTTGCTCTAACCAGAGACTTTTTCTATGAATTTACTAAATGTATGAAAATGCATAAACTCGAGGTTTATATTATTCTGTGTGCTTAATTCAACAATTGTTAATCTAAGAAAAGGCTAGTAAGCAGGTTGTTTTCAACTTTCTTAATGAACATTTGCTTTCATAAAATTTGCTGCCTCCATACACACTCTGTATATTCTCATCTTTGTACCTTAATTCATGCTGTTCCCTGTTCTCAGACTTGCCTTCTCCTACATCTTGACATGTCCAAAGCCTACTCATCCTTTTACACCTACATCAGGCCTTTCTCCTGAGGGTCCCACAGAAGTTTCTATGTCTCTTTCTATGTCCTATCTCTTTCCCATCTCCCTCCCTTCTCTTACTTTTTCCTGAAGCACCTTAACTTTCCATTTCATATTCCTTTTTTGTTTTCTTTTTTTTTTTATATATATACTTTTTATTGCATTTTAGGTTT
>PVKV010030480.1:0-22230 GCA_004027835.1 Alouatta palliata | reverse complement strand
TGTCTATTTTGGCTTTTGTTGCCAATGCTTTTGGTGTTTTGGTCATGAAGTCCTTGCCTACGCCTATGTCCTGAATGGTTTTGCCTAGCTTTTCTTCTAGGGTTTTTATGGTGTTAGGTCTTATGTTTAAGTCTTTAATCCATCTGGAGTTAATTTTAGTGTAAGGTGTCAGGAAGGGGTCCAGTTTCTGCTTTCTGCATATGGCTAGCTAGTTTTCCCAACACGATTTATTAAACAGGGACTCATTTCCACATTGCTTGTTTTTGTCAGGTTTGCAAAGATCAGATGGTTGTAGATGTGTTGTGTTGCCTCAGAGGCCTCTTTTCTGATCCATTTCCCTTCCCAGGAAGAGTATAAAGTAGTTAATTTTGTGATTGCAACGGCTTTTAACTATTTAATATGATTTTTAGAGCTGACTATGACATGAACCCTAAAATTCTGTTTCCTTGAAGGTGGAGACCAACAGAAGGTGCCACCATGTGTTTAAAAGGTCAAGCTCCCAAGGACATAAAACAAGGTGGACACTTCATCCAGTTTTTTTGTTTGTTTCAGGGACCTGCAGTCAAGTTTCTTACTTACCAGCTTGCTAGATTGTCTCAAAAAGCGGGCTCACAGGTATTCTAAGCCTTGTATTCTTTCCTAAAGTATCCCGCAACACAGAAAAATGAATGCCTAACACAAAATACATGAGCTTAAGACTAGCCTTAGAATTCTTTTTTGCATTAATCAAAACTTTGCAGAGGAAATAAACACTGATTTATTCATTTTATTTTATTACCATTCATTCAACCATTTGCACAGAGAGAAAGAAGCCAGACATCTGACTGGTAAGAAATTCTTACCCTTTTGCTGGCATGCCAGGCTTCTGGGTTCCCTTTCCCTGAGCAGACCTAGTGATCTGGCTTGCAACACCATTGCCCTGGGGGCCAAGCTGCACCCTAAAGGAAAACACATGTGATAATATCAAACTGGCAAGGCTTAAATTTGCCCCAGATGGGCCCCATTATCTTTAATCGGACCCCCAACTTGGAGTTTCAGCACATGGTCTCTGGGCAAGATGATTGCCCTGAGTAATAGAAAAGATAGGAAAGGAAAAGGAGAACGAGAAAAGCATTGCCTGTAGCACTGTGGGGAAGGTGAAATGATCAGGGAGGCCAGAGAAAGACCCACCCATTGCAGTGACACTGTAAACTTCAGGTGACTACTTCTCAGTAGCAAAAGGATCTTTTCCAGCAATCCTATTAGCTCTCAAGTTTCCCTTTTTAGGGAGGAAAAAGCTCCCCATGTCCCACGATCCTGTACGTGTCCAACCCTGTCACCTACAGCCATCAGCAAAGAGTGCAAAACAGATTAATACAAAGATAATAGCAATTAACATCCCACAGCATCAAACTTGTTCTTAGCCGAGAGGGACTTTACCAAGAGGGGTCTCTAACCCCCCAAATCTTAGAAGGGACTCTAACTATCCTAAGTCAGGTCTCTAACCCCAATCTATAAACTTTTAATTAACTCCCATCTTAATGGTTGCAATCAATAGGGGAATGGTTGATAACCTAGGTGATAAAAGATAAAAAATCAAGCATAGTAGAAGTGTTAGCTAAAACTAAAAATATAGTAGTTACTAGAGAAAAATTTTAGTCCAAAAATCCAACTATAGAAACTTGGAAGGTGAGTGATAGCACATGAGAAAAAAGTTATGGGGATTTTATTTCATAGACTAACAATATGATGATATAAACCATCTAACATGTTGGAATTATAGGTCACATCAACAGAATTCTTGTGTCTAGAACTAAGGAAATGTTAGCCTCACTCTAATAGACAATATACTTCAGGAATGAAATAAGCAAATTAGATGGTATACAGAGATGAATAACCAAGATGGTAGAGGGAATTAAAATAACTGCTCGTGATTACTCTGGGAAATAGAAGGCTCAGAAATCACAACATTGTTGTCTTCATATACTTAAAGCAATGAGAACAGGAAATTGGACTCAATCAACATAGCCCCACTTATGAAAGCCAATGAGTAGAGGTTACAGAGAATGCTATTCCAGTATAACCAAAGGAAAAAAATTTAAGCCACTTTCTTGAGATGTGATTGACTTACAAAAAGATGTACCTATTTAATGTATACAACTTGATAAGTTAGATTTTTTTTTTTTTTTTTTTTTTTTTTTTTTTGAGATGGAGTCTTGCTCTGGTGCTCAGGCTGGAGTGCAGTGGCATGATTTTGGCTCACTGCAACCTTGGCCTCCCGGGTTCAAGTGATTCTTCTGCCTCAGCCTGAGTAGCTAGGACTCCAGGTGTACACCACCACACCCACACTATTTTTAGTAGAGATGGGGTTTCACCATATTAGCCAGGATGGTCTCAATCTCCTGACCTCGTGATTCACCCGCCTCAGCCTCCCAAAGTGCTGTAATTACAGGCGTGAGCCACCATGCCCGACCAAGTTTAGAATTTTCTAAACTGTGGGTTTCAGAGGTTTTTCTTGCTACTGGAGTCTAATATTCAAACATCAGCATCTTGCCTACATGAAAAGGACATTGAGATGATTCAGATATTAAGATTTGATTAGGGAATGAGAGGGATTGACCCTTTGAATAAGGTTTTCAGTTTTCACAAGCTCTACCAGCTTCTTGTAGAACACTACTACAGTGAAATGCTGATGTGGTTCGTGAATGGGAAGCTCTATAGACAAATATTAGGTAACTCTGGCCTATCTTATTATGTTTATACATATTGGGACTGATAACATGTATAAAAGGCTTTGAAAAGCCTGTGTGTGTGTGTGTGTGTGTGTGTGTGTGTGTGTGTGTGTGTATGTATTACATACATACACATTTCATTGTCTAAGCCAAAGTTCTCCAGTTCTCCAATTTATCTGAGCACAGGCCATTTTTCAAGGGACATCTCACAGAATAAAGGTTTCACTAAGCAATATTTAAAAGCCACTGTAGATCATAAGTCCTAGTTAGGCATGAATCTATTCAAAATTCAGTGTTTCACTGGAATAAATGGCAGGGTCTCATAATTCTAGACGTTAATCAGAATCCTAAAATTGATTGTTAAACTCTTATTCTTACTCATTTAACATGTATGCTGTAAATGCTTCAGTATACAAAAAAACATTAAAGTTTCATATCTCTGAAAATAGATTAAGGTTTTCCCTTTTGTTTTGTTTGGGTTTTCACTTTTGTTTTGCTTTGTTTTCTGGTTATATTATAAGAAAAATCTATGTAGCTTTGGGTTATAAATCATGGAATTAAACTATACACTGCTAAGGATAAGCGTTATAATTGACACATTGTTCTGTTTTTGAATGAAATATCTTTTCAGAAAATAGATTTCCTTTAAAAGTCATCTATACTCAACTGTGAGCATGCCAAGGGCTAACAATTACAATATTTTCCTGTGAAAGAATGTAAGATTGGAAGCCAGAGAGCCTGGGTTCTGGTGCTAGCCCTAGTGGAGACCATGTGTGTGAGTTTGTCATCCCATGGCTTAAGGGCTGCTTATGGTTGTTTAAGAGATCCCTTCACAAGCAGGAGCTTCTGAGCTTTCTTGACCACTCAAGAATTAGGATTCATTTCTGGGTTTGACTGATTATACCATTCAGACTCCAGGACCAGCTTCTGTTAGAGAACAATAAATGTAATGCCAAAGTTTTCTCTTATGAAAGAAAGATGTATTATATTGAACAAAATAAGGCCATATTCACAGCAGAAGAACGTGTATGGCAAATCAAGTCTGGATCTTTTGAACTACCAGATTATATGTCACCTCTGCTTGAATTCTTCTTTGCTAAAGTTGGAGCCCTTGTACTATAGATTCCATACATCTGATTCAGGCAATGGAGCTTGGAAGAAGGGATAAGTTTCCTATTATTATTATTTAGGTACATGGAGATCTTTGCCTGTGAGTCCTCAGCTCCTATGGTTTTCTGCATGGTTCTGTTTTTATGGTTTCTGAAACGAATGAGATTTTGAAGCCTATTACTGGCTGAAACTCTAATCAACTTCAAAAGTACCCAAGCCTGTTATTGCCTTCAATTGTAACTTTGGATGGCATCACAAAGAGAAAAGAAAAAATGGAAGTGGAAGAAATGAAAATATTAAACCAGCTTTCCTCCTCCAGTGCACCTGGGCACGTCACTTCACCTCTCAAGGTTATGTTTGCTTCCATAGATCGACAACATTGAAAAGAATCTCTTCAATTTTCTTTAGCTCCAAACGTTCAGGAAATATACATCAATCTTTGTTTGGATAAACATTAAAAGTGCCTTAAATCAGCTTCAATTTGAACCTTAAATCTTTTCAAACATTTTATTTTTTAAAATAGGACAAAAAATAGCCAAAGGAGATTTGCTAGTTGACTTCTTGGAAAAACCATAGTTTAAAAAACTGTTGACAATAATAGAAAATGGATAGCAGAGAATTGTGTTATATCTATTTATCTAACATATATGTCTAAGTATCATATCTCATGTCAAATGTCAAATCTACTAACTATACTGTGGTAAAGAAACCCAGCTTTAGAAAGTGGTAAGAAATTCCAAAACTGCAAGGAATGTCTTAGCAAGCAAGCAGGTTGGCTTGTCACAATTCTATGAGTGCTAGAAATAGACAATGTGACTCAGTGAGCCAGAGAAAAGCCACTTATTACAGCACAGCAATCAGCAGGAGTATCTGCATGGTAATGCCTGTTCCTTTGCCTTTACGTCTCATAATGTGACACAATGAACCCAAATTGCTGCTACACATACAATGAGTTGCACAGCAGCTGAGGAGCCCAGAGATAAGGGTTCAGTGTCTTTTGTAGCAAGCAGTAAACAAACCAGACCTCCTTCTGCAGGAATCGGGGTCTCAAAGTGGTCACGCTGTGGTCCTCATGTGGTCAGGCAGTGAAGTTTGTTAATTGACTAGCTGTAGAAACAACTCGGGGTGAGAAGATAATTAGATCTTGCAGTTCAGCTCAGTCAGCAAGAATGGGCAGGATTGTTCAGCGGACTGCCTCTCCCCAAAATTCATGTTCAGCCTAGCATATCCTTGGCTGTACTTAAATTTTTATGTGATTACACCACCCCATCAGCAACTTGAATTACACATACTGACAAGGATTACAACCAAATCTGTTTCCACTTATTTCAGTCAATACTGGATTAGGGCTATTGTCAACAGAATCCCATCCACAGCATGAGGTCAGTCTGCAGTATTGACCTCAACCATGTGCTCCAAGATCCCAGACCCAAGTGAATAAGTCACAGAGAAGACTAACAGGTCGAATTTCAGATAAGCACCCAGCTTCCTTTCTTATGGTATGCATGGATTGCTCCACCATACCGTAGGTATTAATCCAAACACAACAGGAACAGTTGGCAACCATACAAATTCTCCCCCATTCTGCCAGACTAAGTAGTCTAAGGCCAATGATCCATTTACAATCAGGGAGCTAAGACTGACCTGCTGATCTTCTATGGTTTCTTCCATCTCATTGACTCTGGTAGCTAAACTTAAGAATAGCTCCTGATCTGTCTTTAAAATGTGGACTCTTGCTGGGGAACAGTGCTCACACTGCTGTATAGAAATAGAAAACCATGTATCCCTTAGGCAGGACAGCCCTTTTAACCTAGGGTGCTAACAATGGGAATGTGATCCAAAGAGTGGTGCCATTGTCAATTATTGCAAGGACTCAGAGATGAACCAAGTAGCAACCTCCCCACCATGCTCCAGTGGATGGTTATCCTCTGGACCACTCTCTCCCACATATGAACATATTATTTGATTTGATCACCATGACCTTGGTCTGGCTAAGCTCTATGGGCAGGATCACCAAGCAGTTGTCACCTGGACAGCCCTACGCATGACTTAAGGGCACTTAGTGTCAGGAGAAGCACATGAATCAGTATGAGCTATCTGAGCAACTGTGCAGGCAAAAGGGTGATTCATTTTGAGGAGCTGCCTTCAATACACCAGGCACAGTAGAATAATTCCAGGCCAAGCAGGCTTGTGGATGGGATTAATAGAATCCCATCCATAGGATGAGGTCAGTCTGCAATATTGACCTTAACCATGCACTTCAGGATCCCAGACCCAACTGAATAAGTCACAGGTCGACTAACAGGTCGAATTTTCAGATGAGCACCTAGCTTCCATTCTTATGGTATGCATAGATTGCTCCACTATATGCATATGCATACAATCCATCTGCATGGATTGCTCCACTGTACCCTGGGTATTAATCCAAACACAACAGGAACAGTTGGCCCTCGCCTCCTGCAAATTCATGCAAATTCCATACAAACTCCATACAAATTCAGAGAATACCATCAGAAGATTTTCTGATGCCACAGCACAAAGATGAGGATGATAGGTCCAGCCGATAAATCTAGCAGTGGTACCAGCTGGCAATCAGAGCTGCTACTTATCTCTGATTATTTTGCCAACTGTGGGGCTGGGATTCAGAAACAAAAAGAGCATGAATTATTCCCTCCTCTGAGCATCTCCAGGGTGTAAGGTGTTCTTTCCCCAATGAAGTGGGTCGTGGTGCCAGGGAGGCAATGAGTCCATAATGCCAAGGGTCAACCTCCAGGTGGAGACTGCTTCCCTTTCCAGAAGGTTGAAGTTGAAAAGATCCCCCTGGGTGGTCTGCTGCAACATCTTGCCACACTGACCCAAGTGCCACCTGCAGGTTAGGTCCCCAGCCATATATGGCAGACATTTTGATCAGGCCTCAACAGGAGGCATGCATAGATAAGGCACGTCTTGTCTCTAAAACCTAAATAGTCCAACTAAGTGCCAGGCTTCCTTTCTCTTAGGAGAGCCATAGAGCAAAGAATGTTTTCTTTACTAGGATCAACTTTGAGTCTTAGTACACATCACTTTGAAAATTTTGACTTGGGTGGCCAGTCCTGTATCTTATCAGAATTAAGAGTCTTTCTAGGCCTTCATGTAATTTAGCATCTGCTAATATTATTGAAGACTATCAATAGAGTATCATCAATATAGTAAGCCTAATTTCTCTGCAAAAAAAAAAAAAAAAAAGAGAGAGAGAGAGAGAGAGAGAGGGTTTTTTGTTTGTTTGTTTGTTTGTTTGTTTTGAGAGAGAGGTTTGTCCTGTGTTTTGATCCACCTGCTGGCGATAAATAGCAAGGAAATTCAAATAGTACTGCAACACCCCAGGAAACGTGTTTTGGAGGGTCAGCCAGAGAAGGAGTCTTAATCTTTGTGTGCAAAACGGATTGAGAAAAATACATGACCAAAGTCCAAAATGGCACACCAGATGCTATCACAGGGAATTGATTCATTTACAGTCACAATGTCTGTAACAGCCGGGACTATAACACCAAGTAAATTCAGTTGGCAGTGATCTATCACAAGCCTCCAGATTCCCATTAGCTTTTTTCCGCTGGCCACACATCAAGGCTGTTAAATTGAGAAATTGAGATATTACATTTTTCATTAGTCCCATTGTGTTTAAGTCCTTGATCAAGGCTGTGGTTTCCTTTTCTCCATCTGGAATTCTAAATTAAAAAAAAAAAAAAAAAACTTAGAAGAGAATCAAAGCCAATCTGTGATCAGTTGTTCATGCAACGCTCTATCCCTCTCTACAAATGGCTCTTCCGATCAAGAAAATCTCTCCTGGACATCATGAGCATTTACAGAACAAGAATGTAAATTATCAATACCAATTACACATTCAGCCCTGGGAACAGCCAAAGTAGTAGGTAACAGGGCTCTGAATAGCCTTGCCCAGTGGCTACAGTTACTTCCTTTCCCACATTTTTGTTTGTTTGTTTCAAATCTGGTTAATTAAATGTGTGCTCCTTACAAGAAAAGGACCTCAAGAGAACTTAGTACTTAGTCATTTGAGCATGGATATCAAAAACAGACACAGGTGGCACAGCGGTTCATGCCTGTAATCCCAGCGCTTCGGGAGGCCAAGGCATGTGGATCACTTGAGGTCAAGAGCTTGAGACCAGACTGGTCGAAATGGGAAACCCTGTCTCTACTGAAAATACAAAACTTAGATGGGCTTGGTGGCACATGCCTATAATTCCAGCTACTCAGGGTGCTGAAGCATTAAGAATTGCTTGAATCCAGGAGCTGAAGGTTCCAGTCAGCCAAGATCGTGCCACTGCACTCCAGCTTGGGTGACAGAATGATGAGACTCTGCCTCAAAAAAAGAGAAAAGAAAAGAAAATCTTCTTGGACTGGCCATAATGTAATCACTAAAACGGAAATTCAGAGTAGCAAGAGTAGCAAACCTTATTATGGGACATGATTCTATCTCAATGACGTAATTTGCACAGTGGTTTAAAGCATAGGTTCCCACATGAGACAGCCTTGATTCACATGCTCTAAGATGTAACCTTTCTTACTCCTTCGTTGCACCAATGCAGTGGCCAAGTGTGGAACAGCCCCTCCGTCTGCTGATCAAAGCACCCCTGGACTTCTTTCATTTCCCTCTCCCCATGGATCTGCATCTTGGTACTCTCTCTGGGAATATGTTGCCCTTCAGATGTATACAGTTGTAACTTAAAACCTTACACAGTTGTGCTTCCCCACCTAAGAGCTCAGAGTGTTCTCTCAGTCCCCTAGCCCATCGGAGAACAAACAGAAAACCATAGCAGCTTGTTAGATTTTATCCCTCACCTCTCAGCCTCCATCTATTGACTCAACTCTTATTTATCAGCAGGTAGGACAGAGGTGGACCACTCGCTGCCCGCCTTCTGCACCATTTGGGCCGGAATATGTGCTATCAGACCCAGGGAGTTCACAAATGTCCCTGAACCCAACTTATGAGTTCTTGCCTTTTTATTCTTCCAAAAAGTTCTTGTCGGTCTTGGCACCCTGCACTTTGTGCCACTTTGGGAAGACTCTCAACCTCTTAGAAGATAGGGGACAAGAAGTAACAGGATTCCAAAGGATATGATTAAGCAAGCAAGTAGGTTGCTTTGCCACAACTCTATAGGTGCCAAAAGTAGACCAAAGACTCAGGCAATTGACGATTCACAGCACAGCAAATAGCTTTAGCATGACAGTGCCGATTTCCCTACTCCCAAATCCCGGAAGGCAATACGATGGGACCAGATGGCAGAGTACACACACAGTGGGTTGTATCACAGTTGAGGAACCCAGAGCTGAAGTCTCAGCACCTGGGGGAGCAATAATCAAGCCTCCCCTAGGAGCGAGCAGTCACATCATGGTCAGTGCTGTGGTTGCCTGTGCCTACCTTAATTGCCTGTGTGACCAGCTGCAGAAATGATCAGAGTCAGAGGACAATTAGGCATTGCAATTTGTGAGGGTCAGCAAGGATGTGCAGGGACACTCCTGGCCCATGATGGACTGCCTCTCCCTAAAGGGAGAATTAGCTGATCTATTCTTTGTTCTTAGAAAACATGTACTGAAATATTTAAGGGTAAAGCATCAAATGGTTTAAAAAGAAATGTGTGTGTGTGTGTGTGTGTGTGAGAGAGAGAGAGAGAGAGAGAGAGAGAGAGAGAGAGAGAGAGAGAGAGAAAGCAAATGGTAAAGCACATGGATAAAGTGAATTTACCAAAATAACATTTTTTAAAAATGATCTTTTGTCCCTTTACACTTACTATACAAACAGCTCCTTTATCCTCAGCAATATTATAATAAGTGATAGTAACAATTATTTGTTAATTACAAAACTTGTTCTAATTCCACAGTCCTCTTTCCTTACCTGAAAATAGCAGACCACATTTCCATGTGTCTGGGCAAATGTTGTTATTGTTCTACCTATAGGCCAGTTTTACAGTGGGGGTCAGGTGGGGTGTACTTAATCAGTTACAGGGAAAAAAAACTCATTAATTTTGAGAATTGGGAAAAAATAAAAATCTCTTTCTCTGGAAATAAAGAAGCTTAGAAGTATTGAAAAAAGCATTGCTTTTCTTTTAAAATCTTGGTCAAGTCATAAACGATTCTAGGCTAAAGAAAGAGAAAGAGGGTGAAAAATGGGGGAAAAGAGTTTGGATTAAAATGCATTTTCTGAGGAAACTATCAATAATATCTCTATGATGACTAGTATACAGTTCTTCTCAGCAGTGTACACAAATTCAAGAGCATATTCATAATGAGCCAGAAGACTATTCATAATGTCTGAAGAGATTGATTAATATCTTGACATTTAAGAGAAACTCAGGATTGCAAGTGAAAGTATACATAAAGGTCTTCAATACAGTTCTTAGGGGCAGAAGATGCTCAACAAGTGTGTGCAGCAACCACATCTGAAATGTTCACTGTCTTTGCTCTTTCTCTCATTTCAGCTAGAAAATCTGGAAGCAGAAACTGCTCCGCTGCCCTAACACGGTCTCATGCCATTGCGACCTTCACCAAACTTAGAAGCCACCATGTATGTGGAAGCAAGTTGCTTCAAGAATGCATAGAGGCTCTAATTCTCTAGGAACGTGCGTGCTTTTAGGTCATCCAACCACTCCCCTCTCTGGCCACTTTGCACATTAAAGGGACAGCCAAAGTAAGTGGAGCATTTGGAAGGAAAGGAATATACCATACGGACAAGTTCAGTTTGTGCAAGACACCCAATGGAACCAAAACCCACCGTGGTATGTGAATTGAAGTCATCATAAAAGGTGACCCTTCTGTCTGTAACATATTGTTTTCAAGCAAATATTTATGACTTCATCAAAGAAAAACTATCTTTTGTTAAGCTCACCATAGTAACATACAAAGTAAATGCTACCTCTGATCAAAACACCTTGCATGGAAGGTCCAAGTCCTTCCAGTGTTTTGCAAGGGAATGAATGCATTATGCTATTTTTGACCTTTAATGTTCACCTTAAACTTAGCATCTGGCTAAGACATCATTTTCACCTCCATTTCTTGGTTTTGCTTTGTTTAAAAAAAAAATAGCATGTCTCTCTCATCTAGTTCCATAACTGCAAGGGAAGAGATTAGCATGAAAGGTAATCTGAAACACAGTAATATGTCAGGCTGAGGAAAGGTTCATTCTCAGGCACTGCACATACTTCCAAAGAGTCGTCATGGGGGATTTTTCATTCTCAGACCTTCAGTGGTTTGTTTCCTGATTTTAAATGTGCAGTTTTCTTTCTCCTATTTAAGTGTTCACAAAAGGTAATAGTCAACGAGCTCATCACTTCACCCATGCAGGAAGTCAAATATTAAAATCTGCTCTTTATTTCTCACTGGTTTCTCCATACTGCATGCTCCCCACATATTACTTTCTTTTTTTAACTCAGTTTAGAATTCTTATGCCTTTTGAATCAGCGTGATAAAATGACAGATGTTTTTGTTGATTGCCAGAACAGTTTAAACTTTTTTTAAAAAAATAGATCCAATAAATATAATCTCAAGACAGAAAGATTCAAAGGACCATATAGAAAGTATGACAGCATGGGGAGAAATAAGAGATACAGATGATGGGGAGGAAGGCAGCAAATCACACTGCCATGTGTGTACCTATGTAACAATCTTGCATGTTCTTCACATGTACCCCCAAACCTAAAATGCAATAAAAAGTATATTAAAAAAAAAAAGAAAGTATGACATCTACTTTTCAAACCTCTGTAGTTACTTGGATGTCAAATATTAACAATGGCCCAAAAATATTTTCCTGAAGATTGTGTTTATATAATGTCATCACCAATATTTTGGTCTTTTTGATCTCTGCTTAACGTCAAGATTTCCTTTGTGAAGTGTCAATCTTCTAAATAGTTTCTCTAAGACAATTCTCTTTGACTGGTTTTCTTTGTTGTGAAATACAGTAGAGATTTAGCAATCACCCATTTTACTTGATCTACGTAGACAGCCAAGTCAGATGGCTTATGCCGAGAAGCTCTCCCCTTTGAACTTTTGTCAGCATTGATTAAGTGAATCAAATACCATGTAGTTATCTATGAAGATGCAAGTAAAAAAACCAGGCTGCTGACTTCTGAGTATTCCTCAGTCTACAATCTGCCAGAAGACTCCATTGTAAAATTTGTATTTCTTCATCAATCTGACAAGGCACAAATATGTGCCAGACATCCGAAAGCAATGTTTCTGGAAAACATCTGTCATGGATCAGAATAACTGAATTTACCCTCAGATCTATTGGTTCTAGTTATGTAAACTCAACCCATGTGTCCAGTAGATGGGAAAAAAACAAAATAAGTGTTTTAGTGTTTCCTTCTGATTAAGTCTCATTTTTGTTTGTAATAATTTCTATTTCTCAAATATTATGTTCCATAACAGACATATATTATGTTTAATTTTTTATATTTTCTGACCAAGGTAACTAAAACTAGGACCTTAGAAAGATTTAGAATGTTAAATGAGTATATTAGGGTGTATGTATTTACATATATACACTACTAGAGCTTCCATAAGTAAAATGGATAATTCAAACAGAACACAGTGAAATATTTGTATGTAAATAATTGAGGAGGAAAATTCATGCTTTTCATGGGCTATGATGGTTTCTCTCAAGGGATGACATAGTATTGCTTTTGCTCATCAGGCTGTTTTTCAACAATCATTGTTTCTGTCTAACACCAGCTCCTAGTATGAATTACCTGGCACATTGTTGAGAGCAACTTCGCCTTCAAGTAGGCCCTGATCTATCTTTTCCCACAAATGTCATGTGTTTGAACGAGCTTATTCCATGTCATTTTTGAGACTCTACACAGAATACACAATAAAGGGGGTTATTTTTTAAAGGACATTCTAAAGTAAACAATAAATGAGTGCATTGTCAACATTTTTGATTCAAAACCATTTTTTAAGGTAAATTTGTTAGAACCTCCTTGCAATTCCAAGGTAAGTAGAAACATAACAGCCCTGACTCAACTAGATGTGCTAAGGTTTCTGATAAAATCTGACGATAAAGAAAATGGAATATTCTGCTTTTTTCTTCTGTCTAATTTCTCCCTTGCCTAAGGATGAGATTTCTTCCTGGGTTGGTATCCCAGAAATGCAGACTGTAGATATGGGGCAGAAGCTTTGCTTCTTCACCTGATCACTTGCTGTGGAAATTCCAGCTTATTGTGTCCCAAGTAGTTAGTGATCTTTTCTCCTTCAGTCTCCACTGTTACTTTGCTCCTGCATCCCTCTTTCCTTGCTAATCATTAGAAAGGAAAGAAGAGGAAAGAGATTGGGCTGGGGCAATGGTGAATCCCTAGGACTCTGCTATTAATGGCCCCATGGGAAAAGGGTATCTGTCCTCAGAAGGGGATTTGATCATGCTTCTGTTTTAAGCCTCTAGCTGCAACATTCCAGACCTACCTTAACAATTTAATGACGTTGAATAATAGAGTATAGTGAAGAAGCTAAGATCTGAGCTTCAAGGTGATGCAGACCCACGTCTGAATACACCTGGAAATTTTTTGACTTTGTGGTTTTGAGAAACATATTTAAGCTCTCGTAGCTTCAGTCTTCCTTTGAAACCATGGATGATAATAGCAACCTTACTAAATCATGCTCAAGATCAAGTGACATGGTATATACAAAAAGTTTGGCCTACCAGGCAGCAAATGCTTTCTATTTGCAATGAAAATTACAAAGGAAAACTATCAATACCAAAACAACAACAAGGGAAACTTGGGGAATTCACTGGGAACAACCTCTGCTCACCTTTGGCACAAAACCCTGAGAGAAACCTCCTTGAGAAGGCAGGAAGCCTCTCAAGGGGAGCCTTCTGTAATAGAC
Organism: Alouatta palliata; assembly: GCA_004027835.1. NCBI lineage: Eukaryota > Metazoa > Chordata > Mammalia > Primates > Atelidae > Alouatta > Alouatta palliata. Next base: position 8,539 of record PVKV010030480.1, on the reverse strand, counting down.
AACCCCAACAGGGCTGTCAGAAGGAGGACTCCTAATCTCGCCGTTTGAAACACTTCTCAACATTGAAATAGATAGTTGCAGTTTTAAAATAAACTCTTCTAAGACACAGTTATGCGGAAGTAAGAGAACATTCATTTTCTTCAATAATAGGACTGTGTTGATAAAACTGATATCCATTCACTTGCAAATTTTATTATCGAAAAAGTCTCACTTAGCTCATTTAATATTACCAAAAGATGCCAACAAATTCTGTTTCCAGCATTATCTCAGCATGCCCTTTACATCTCAGGATCCAGGCAAAAGTTGAAATTCAGAAACATACATATGAAATGCAACTAAGATACAAAAAAAATACCTCTGAAAAGATTCTGACCACATTTATCACAAAGCCCCCAATGCATTCAAAGTCTTTACTTAAGTCAAGTCTATTTATATGTTTAAAAGCTAACAACAAGATATTTTTGGTAATGCTTCAATTAAATGTGTCATCTAAATATGTGGAAATGATACGATGCATACTACATCTCTCATATAATAAAGATGATCAGTTTTATACAGACATATTCTCCATCTACTGAAAATTACCAAGATAAGATGGCACTAGAAATTTCTCCAGCTTATTCCATGAATATTGTAGAAGCTGATACTATCTGTTAGGGTATTATAAATTCTAGAGGGTTCTAGCCAAAGCAACTTAAGAATAGGACATGGTAGCTTAAGTTTCTCAACTTCTCCACTGGCCACACACACCCAAGTTGTGGTCGAACAATTCTTGAGGTCAATCAGAACTAAAAAACTGTTGCTGGAAGAAGTATTATCCTCTTCATAGAAATATCCACCAACAGAAAATTAGTTTCGCAAGGAATGCTTACTACCATTTTAGAAACATCAAGATTATTGCCTAGATTCTCAACATAATTCTTTACTCACAGGCCTTTTGCTTTGGCTCAGGAGAAGAGTGAGAACATGAAACTTCGTAAATGTCTGGGACTACCGTATTTCCCCCAGTCTGAGATGGTTCAGGATCTATAGTCATAGAAGAGGGCATGCAGATTCCATTTAAGACCACTGCCAGTAAGGTCTAAGGCAAAAGTCAATTAAAGAGTTCAACTCTGGGACATCCATTTAAGAGCCATTTAATACATCTAATTACAAATCATTTCAACCCATGGTCAATGTTCCCCACTATCATCGAAACTGTAAAAAGTAAAAGGAATTGTGTACATTACAGACTGCTTCAGAAGCAAAACCAAATGTGGATAGCTTTGTGAGCTGCAGTGTGTGACACATGTTCAGCCTTTTGTTATGTAATACCACCATGATATTTCTTAAAGCAGTAGGCAGATGAGTCAAGTTCACTTTAATGCAAACAATATTACTATGTCCTAAGCACTTCTGTTACCTGGAAAGGGATCTGATCCCAACCTCAAAAGAGGGTTCTTGAACCTCATGCAAGAAATAATTTAGGGGAGTCCACAGAGTAAAGTGAAAGTGAAACAGGTCAGGGTCAATTGTCTCGTTGTCCAAGGTGTTATCTGAGGTTGTCTCACGACCAAGAAAATTAAGGAGCATGGCACACAAAAGGTGAAGTTGGAGTGAAAGTTTAATAAGCAAAAGAAGAAAGCTCTCTGCAGCAGAGAGGGGAGCTCAAGAGGGTTGCTGTTTTTACAGCTGAATCCAAAAGCTTTTATCAGAAACTCCTCTCATCTCTGTAGCTATTTGAGTAACTTCTCTTATCTGCAAGCTATCTCTACAACTGCCTCTATCTCTGCAGCTGTGGGATGTCTCCAGGAGCACACAAACGTAGCTTCTCTTGTTTGTATAATTGTGGGTTTGTTTTAAGTAAGCTTCTTTCCTCCCTGTGCAAGTTCCCATGGAGCAGAAAAAAGGAGGAAACTTTTACCTGGGAACCTGCTAATCACACAATGAACAAAAGGCTTCTATGCTGGGCCTTACTTTCTAACAGTGCAGCAGTTACAGACTGTTTTCCCCAGGCTGATCCATTTTTGCCTGTAGCTGTGATTTTTCAGGCAGGCTGCTTCTCCAAGGACTAGCCTTAGCTATCTACCTAAGTGATGTTTCCTTTTCTTCTCCCTCTAAAGCAAGTTTATTAGGAAAGTAAAAGAATAAGGAATGGCTACTCCATAGGCAGTGTAGCCCCAAGGGCTGCTGATTGGCTATTTTGTGCTTATTTCTTGATTATATGCTAACAAGGGGTGGATTATTAATGAGTTTTCTGGGAAAAGAGTGGGCAATTCCCAGAACTGAGGATTCTTCCCCTTTTAAGACCATATAAGGTAACTTCCTGACATTGCGATGGCATTTGAAAACTGTCATGGTACTGGTGGGAGTGTCTTTTAGCATGCTAATGTATTATAATTAGTGTATACTGAGCAGTGAGGACAACCAGAGGTCACTTTTGTTGCCATCTTGGTTTTGGTGGGGTTTGGCCAGCTTCTTTACCACATCCTTTTATCAGTAAAGTCTTCGTGACCTGTACTTTGTGCCAACCTCCTGTCTCTTCCTGTGTTAGAATGCCTAACCTCCTGAGACCTAACCCAGTAGGTCTCAGCCTTATTTTACCCAGCCCCTATTCAAGATGAAGGTGCTCTGGTTCAAACACCTCTGACATTTGAATCACAAATATAAGGACCATTGACACTGAGATTTTAGGGGAGGAAAAATAGATTGAAAGTGGACTAAAAGTACTTTTGTAACAAGGTACTTTCCACACAATACTGAATAAATGCAGTGTATACATTTTTAGAGGAATTTTAAGAGGTCAGAAATCATTAGAGTTAAATGTATCAATTTTTAAAGCACCTTCTGACTCAAATATATGAAAAGATTATTCTAGACCTTAGGCAGATATTCAGAGAAAGATCGATTTTCTAGGGGTTTTTCCCATCATGCATTTTAAACAAATTTAATAATACACTTTTCAATTCACTTTGCATTTCTTCTTACTTTGTACTGAGAAATTCCTTAAAATCTGAACTTGAAATTGCACTTAAACTTTACAAAATTGCAGAAGAAGTTTTTTTCCACAGGTATGCAGTGGGATGTTAAAGCTCAAGACATTAGTTCCTAGGAGCACGCCACCCCATACCTACAGAAATGGGATGCCATTTCCGTATGATCTTCATGACACATGGGGTGAGCCCTTCTTTTTTGTCTCAGTCTCAAAAAACAGTAAGTCTTTGATCCATTTGCATCCAAAAGTACTTCATATGCTCAAAACTAAAATAAAATTTTATTGCAATACATTAATATGCTCCTAAAACATATTACTAGGTCTGAGACAATGCAGAAGGTTCATTATTTATTTGGGAAGAGTAAGGTAAGAATCAAGTAGAAACAATAAAGGGAAGGAAAATAGATGAAAGCTTACTCATCTTACCAATTCTATCAGTGGAATTATTTGGCAACACACCCTGCTGCCACTCAGAGAAAGCAGTTCTCCTCACTACATTTTATCCAAAGAAATTATCTCTAAAGGCACTCAGACATTTTGTGGAGCAAGTAGCAATTCTATTGAAAGTTGTAAAGGTTCCATAGAATCTCTCAGACCAGACACAGGACCTACCAAAGGCCACAGCTGAGCAGAAGCAGCTACATTAGACAGTTTCACCCTCTGTGTTTCAGGAAAACTTCTGTCCTGCAGGAGCAACACAAAACTATACCAGTTTTTTGTTAGTGTAAAAATTGCCCGATATTAACCAAAGCAGCCCAAAATGTTTCAGGGAAAGAACAGATATGTTTATGTTTTACAGACGATGTATCTTCATTTTCAATTTTGAACGAACAGTAATATTAATTATATCTCATGCAGGGAGATAGTGACAATTTTGATGGTACTTGAATTTGCCTCTATCATACATCTCAATGATCTATTGTCATCCAAAGCTATTTCATGAATCAAATATAGTTTTCTGTCTGCCCCACAATTGTGTACATAAAACTCAAACTTCTTAAGCAATAAACCTCTTTCATTATGCAGGTTTAGATTTAGAGGTTTGTTGCTTAAGTTCCAACTAGTAGTATCACATTCTTAGCATAAGCATACTCATAAAGAAAAATAAGTATTTGTTTTAGGTTTTAAAGAAAGAGCACAGAGGCCCTTTGAGACAGTCGGGAAATTTCATCTTGATATTGTCACATGCACCATAATAGGAATTTTTAGCAACAAAAACTTTCCAGAGAAAGATGGTGCCCAATACTACCTGCAACTTCCTTTGCAATTTGATTTTTGAAAGGACCTGAAAGTTGAAAACAGGCTATCATATCCCACTTGCTTTCACATGTCTTAAACTTATGCTCTTTTGCTTCAAATGCATAAATGTTTTATTTAAATTTGCACTGCCCACTAAGGCTAGACATTTTTCAATGAATACACAGGCTTACAAAATACCAAGTGGGAATGAGAGAAGTAGTATAAACCAAGGAAGATGTAGGAGAAGAGAAAAAGAGGAAATAAAGGAGACAACCATTTTCCTAAGAGTAAAATTTAACATGCACTGAACATCATGAGCGAGCCTCATTAATTTAAGCATAGCAAAACTGCTTTAATTAACAAGTATCAGCGAGAAGGGAGAGGAGATTACATTTGTGTGACCTAAAGGTTGTAATTTCACTGTCCAAGAGGACAGAGACAAAGAAGTCCTGGGAAGGAGAACAGCAATTATTTTCCCCCATTTCAAGAAGGGCAGAAGTGTCCCAACACTACACAATATCTGCAAAATTCAAATGTCTCATAGGCTTTCCTTCCCTGGTTCCCTCAGGAGCTGGGTTTCTGGGTTGCAGAAATGCTTTTCATATTCTGTACCTGGTTGTGGTGGCAACTGTCACCACCCTACACTGCTGTGACACCAAAACAACCAAGCCTAGAATCAGCTGGTGCCTCTTTTCATCTGCAAGATGGATTTAGCTTCCATGGTTGTTCACTGCTCTGCATTAGGAAGGCTGTGACAGGTGTACACCCTCCAGTAACCCCTCAAAGCCTCTCCAAGCAGAGGTAAACATGCGGATCCTGCTGGTGACACATTAGACTTCTTACTTTCCCCAAATAAAAAAGTGCCATGTGCCATGCTATATGCCCAAAGTTTCCTTCACACAACACAGCCTTGAGATGCAGTATTAAATTCTACACTTTTCCTACCATAATGGTACATGTGGCTGTGGTCTAAGATATCATCCTTTGAAATCAGAAGCTATTATCATCTAAGGATTCTGCCAGAGACTTCCAAAAGAAGAGGTCTCATTTATAAAGTGAATTTGAATAAAGTGGCCAGTTAGGTGTTTTCAGAAACACCTATGCCCTACTTGCCTACTCTTTAAAGGTTTGGAGGTTTGGGGGAGGTTTTGTTTGGGTTTTAGTTGCTGTTGTTTGTTTATTTATTTGTTGTTGTGTTTTAGACTTTTTACTTGTCCCTGAAATGTTTGTCATCACACAAATACATGCTCCTTAGAACAAGAAATACCAGACTAGATTAGGAAGTCCACACCACCAATTGAGATGTATCTGTGCTCATGACTTGACATCCTGGTGGGTCAGCTACAATCCTCCCCACTCCCTGCTTTCACTAAATAACAACTCTTTTCTCTCCATCATTTTGAGTTAGAACCAGTTACAATTCAATCTGCGATATCCTGACTAGCACAAGACATCCATGGGTTGATTCTTGTTCTCCTGAATCTCTGCAGGTGGCAAATCTGATTCCTACTGCCTGTTCCTGCCTCTGCAGGGGTCCATTCAGAAAAGAGGAAAATAACAAGGGCTTCCTGTAATTCTCTTTGGCTGTGATACAGTTTGTTCCCATCTGCCACCAGGCTTACCCATTGCTCTGTCTCAGTGCGGAGCTGTTACTGATCACTGCTGTATTAACTCAAAACTCATTTGCTTTATGGAAATTCATGGCCCTTATTTCTCAAGGGACCAGAGAAAACCAATAGGCCTACTCCGTGGCTGAGTACTTTCCATGCAAGCTACTGCATCTGTATAAATTAAGTTCAAATAACAGAGTATATCCAAGATTTATAAATTCAGTATTACAAATAGTAATCTAGCAAGTGCTCTCAGGATCCCCTCACTACGTGTAAATCAATTGTATAACTTCTGCAGGGGTGTGGGGAAAGAACAATAAGAAAACCTGGTGTTCACCTGAAGAGCTACCCAGTGATTTGTGTGTTTTCTTCATAAACTTCACCCATTTATTAGAAGAACAAAATTAATTCTGACCTCAAGATTCCTTTTTCACTTTTATAATTAACTCCTTCCTTCGAACTAAATCTTACCATAACCAAATCCATAGATCAAATGATTTAATACAATTCCTAATAACAGCTGAAGGTTCATTTATTTTAAGCAATGTTCACCACAACAAAATTCCAGAGAAGTCTAAGAAATGGGACAGTCCATTGAGGATCCTTTTGCCAGGATGTAGGTTGGCCCATGATTGTGAACATGCATATAAAAATACAGGCATCTTTTTTAAGTCCTGTTTTTCTCATAATAAGGTTGAAACTCACAGGAGGAAATTGGGAGATCAATTCAATTACTGTTTTCTTATTGATCCTGAAGACAGTTGAAGCAATCATGCTGCTTGTTCTCAAACTAGCTGATTTCTCACAGAGACAGCTGGAGACTGAGCGAATGAAGACATCATTGAGGAAAAAGGCTACCTTATACCTCATGCAGAGCTGAGGGTCTGATAAATGAGAACTGCCAGGTAATAGCTATGCTAGCTGTGACATAAATTTAAAAACTAGAGTTGTTTCTTCTAGCTGTGTTTTTGCATAGTGCCCAGAGATCTTTGTAAAAAACAGAAAATTAATGTTAAATTGGACCTATAAACATAAGTCAATTTGGCTCTGTCAAAAGAGAATAGGAGTTTAACCTATATCTGTGTCTTATTAATATTTTGAAGTATAAGAACCTCATGTCAGCATCATATATGATTGGAGACTTCTACATAATAATTTGAGTTTTAGTGCCCACTGTTACAGAAGATTATAATGAAAAAACCAATTAATGTCAATAATAATTTCAGATGTGTATTTTAGTTCTCAAAAGAACTTCTACATTCATTTAAAAAATAGTTCTATATCTATTCTTGAAACATATTTATTGAGTTCAAGGTCTGATGAGCTCCCAGACTGTTGGGAATTGCTTTGCAGCCTTTCAAGCTTTTGAAGATTCTTGTGATTTTTTTTAAATGACTAGTTCGGTTGAAGTTTCTCTTATCAGTCAGGTACTTTGTATTTGAAGTGTACTTTACCACCAACCCCCCAGTACACACGTGTGCACACACACACACACACACACAGCACAGTGAAATGGACCTGTGGGAATTATATGGTAGTTGTAATCAAAATAAAATGCAATCGATACTAAAATAAAATTTACCAAAGGCTTATCTCCTTATCTGAAAGTCCAGCATCAATAATTTATTTGCACTCTCGTTATTTACCTTTGTACTCTGAACATAAACTTAAAATGAAAATTAGAATTTGCTTTCAACTATACTTTTTCTATTTAAATTTTAATTTGAAATTTAAATTATTTTATCTCTAATCAAACCATCGGTTTCATGGAAATGTTTGAATTTTCATAAATATCGAATCCATAAAATTTAATGCTACCATTTATAATTTAATACTCTGACTATAAAAATTTCCATGTTAAGCATAGCTATATGAATATTGGCCTATAAATCCCTATTAATTTAATAAGAAGTCAGAAATACCAGTATATATATTCCCATTATATACTAATTGTCTATCTGTATAATGGTATTAACACCACTATATGAAAGTGTATATGCCATTACATGGGAATATATCTACCAATATAAACAGAACCTATAAAGGGAATATATATACCAATATAAATGGGAATTTATATTGGCCTATACATTTCCATTATTTTAATGGGAATTAAAGAAAAACTGCCAGTTTTCACTAAATCATTCTTCCCCTGGCAATACATTTCCTGAACTTTTTACATACTTAAATAACCAGTTCTGAAAATGTAAAACAATGAGCAATCTTGTTTTCATTTTGTTATGTTATATGAAGAAAAGAAACCCTGCAAGTGCAGATGTATTTTTAAAAAATTGAAAAACTACTCTGTCAAATGTAGCAAATAGAAAAAGTAAGTCTAAACATTAGGTGCTCTCTCACTTGTCATTAAATTTTTTATAACATTAATGACACATTTTTGCTATCCAAATATAATTTCCACTAGAAAAGAAAAGATTCCTGCATGTTTTAAATTGCATTTGAAATTCAGGTAACTAATAACCCTTGGTTTTAAAAGATACCTATAATATGTCAGTGGGAAAAGAAAATAAAAATATTGTAAGGAATCTGTTTGAGTAAATGAGATCCTCTCGTGGTTGATTAAATTCAGACATTTTAAACAAACTCCTGCCCACAAACTACTTTTTCTCTCCAGCAATACAAATGGCAACTAAATTGTTCCTTCTTTATTCTATAGCTTTAGGTCAAACCCAACATAAGTGATCAACCCTTCCACCCA
>PVKV010030479.1:5559-22328 GCA_004027835.1 Alouatta palliata | reverse complement strand
AAAAAAAAAAAAAAAAAAAAAAAAAAGTACCCCTTCCCCAGCCTGCGAGTGGGTCAGGTACTATGTGAGAAGGTGAAGCGGTCGTAGAGAATTTCATCAGGATCAATGCAGAGATCGTGAGTCTGGTAATTGGAAGCACAGCTCTGTATGACTTCAGACAAAGTGTTCAGGTGTCGATTTTGTCAGCTTTGAGATGTGGATGAGACCGAGGATTGAAGGAGGCCTTGTGTACGCCTAGCCTGGTGCCCGGCACCCAGTAACCACGGGAGGTAACTGCTGTTGTTACTCTTAGGTCCATGTCTTCCCGCCATAGTTTTACTAAAAACTTTTCTAAGAAGCTGAGAAAGGGCCAAGTAACCTCCAAAACCTGAGACAGAACCTCTGGCAGCATGTCCCTGACCTAGTGTGGAGCAAGGACTCTAATCTCTTTGAAGAGAAGAAGAGCCTTGCATGTCATGAGGGTCTTCGTTTCAGCGGAGCAGCTCCTTCATTCCTCCTAGCGGGAGCATCTCAGCGAGGGAGGCGGGAGGTGCTGGCAGGGCAGCCCAGGCCTTTGGGATTTAGTCAGTGCAGAAACACCTCCACAGCCAGGCCAGGACAGGAGGTAGAACTCAAGCTTGGTTCTGGAAGCGGCACAACAAAGCAAAAATAGCCTTGCCAAGGAAAGTGGGCAAGAGTGAGCCGGTCCAGCTGCGTGGAGCGAGACAGTGGGGTCACGATGAGGGCAGTCCCCAGAAGAGGAGGCAGGGGCACTGGCAGCAGGACCCACCCCAGGCCGCAGGGCGGGCAAGAAAGGAGGTAGGAGGGCAGGCCATGGCAGGCTGGCTGGCCCCGATCCACAGCTGCAGGGGGACTGCGAGTCTCCGCAGCCATCCATTAGCAATGAGAGTCATGGTGGGAGCAGTAAGGACAGGCGGGGCCGTGGGCGGGGAGGTGTTCCTTGAATCCAAGCGTTCAAGACCCGCCTGGGCAACATAGTTAGTTAGACATTATCTCTACAAAATATTTGAAAATTAGCTGGGCGTAGTGGGATGTGCCTGTAGTCACAGCTGCTCAGGAAAGCTGAGGCGGGAGGGCCATTTGTGAGGCGGGAGGGCCATTTGAGCCCAGGGGTTAAATGCTGCGATGAGCTGAGACAGACCCAGTGCACTCCAGCCTGGGCAACCCTGTCAAAAAAAAGAACTCTCTTTAAAAACTTTCTAGCATGAAGAGAGCTGCTGGAAGGCCCTGTAGCCAGGTGTCCCTTCCTCGCAGCCCTATGGCAGAGAGACCTCCAGGACACTGGAGCTTGTTGCAAAAGCTGGGTCTGGGCTGGAGTTGGCAGGGTCTGGCAGGGGGGAGAGCTTAGGAGAAGTGAGAGGACCCCCCCAGGTGGCTCAGCCAGTGAGTGGCAAGCTGCGGCTCAGCCCTGATTCTCTGGCTCTGTGGCCCACAGTGCTTTCCTCAAGCCTGTCGTACCTCAGGATTCATGGCCAGCCTTGCCAGCAACAGCAAAAAGATGGCATGGTGAGGAAGCCAGCCTCCGCTAGGGGAGGCACTCACCTATTTCCAAATAACAGCTCACTGTGACTGGCGCACAGGTATGTGCAGAGGCTCCGCCTTGTCATTTCTCACCATGCTCTTAGGAGGCAGACAGTGTTATTATTGACTATTGACAAATAAGGCCACTGAGTCCCAAAGAATAATTAGTAAGGAGTGATGGACTTCATCATCGAACACGAATTGGAACTCACATGTGTCTCTTAACTCCTGAGCCTCAGTCTCCTTCCCTTCCTGTGTCTCTAGACTCCTGAGCCTCAATCTCCTTCCCTTCCTGTGTCTAGACTCCTGAACCTTCAGCCTCCTTCCCTTCCTGTGTCTCTAGTCTCATGAGCCTTCAGTGTTTCTTCGCTTTGGCAAAGCCCAGGAAATGAAAGGTTTGGGCAGGACCAGGGGGCATCATAACTGAACTATTCCTGGCAGGGGCCAGGGGCCAGAAGCAGCTGGGAGTTCCTTCAGTGAGCAGGGCCTGAGCCCACCTGGGGAACAGAGATAGTCCTTTCTAATGAAACTGACTTTATCCCTGCAAACCAGGTTGAGACATCACCTCTCCTAAGACACCTCTCTGACCCCATCTCGCTGAGGGTTCCTCTCCTGCACTGCGCTGCCGCAGCCTTGCGCACACCGTGCTTCCAGTGTTGCTTGTAAGACACCGTGCGCCTCTCTTCCTGTCCTATGATTGCCCAGAGAGCAGAGACCATCTGATTTAGGGCCATCCCTGGCAGTAGCACAGTGCCTGGCATGTGGTACCAAGCCCAGGAGTTAGCCAGTAGGTTTCCAGGACTCCGTGCAGAAGGTCGGAGCAAATGTTCGTTGGGTGGTAGACACTAAAGCTGGAGAAGCCTGTCAGACTTCCTGTCAAGGAGTGTATCTTGAAGGAGGCAGCAGAGTTTGGCAGAAAGCAGAAGGGCAGGCTTTCCCATCAGTGCACTGACGAGAGGCACCTGGAGGGCCTGACCACAGAGCCTGGCGGGTCCCGGCTTGATGAAGGGACTGTGGGTGTCAGTGTGCTGGGCCAGCCATTCAGTGTCCCCGAGCCAACATGTAATGAGAAACGAGGGAGCTCCTCATAGGGCAGGGCGGAAATCCTGTTCAAGTCCGGGATTACACTGGAGTTTTGTTACAATTGCCTCTATGAGCCCAGACAAACTTTTTTTTTTTTTTTTTTTTTTTGAGACAGTTTCACGCTTGTCACCAAGCTGGGATGCAATGGCACGATCTTCGCTCACGTCAACCTCTGCATCCCGGGTTCAAGCAATTCTCTGCTTCAGCTTCCCAAGTTGCTGCAATTACAGGCATTCGCCACCACACCCAGCTAATTTTTTCCAGTTTTAGTAGAGGTGGGGTTTCATCATGTTGGCCAGGCTGGTCTTGAACTCCTGACCTCAGGTGATCCACCTGCCTTGGCCTCCCGAAGTGCTGGGATTACAGGCATGAGCCACGGTGCCCAGCCTTAGACGAACTTTTTTTTTCTTTGAGATGGAGTCTCCCTCTGTTGCCCAGGCTGGAGTGCAGTGATGCGATCTCAGCTCACTGCAACCTCTGCCTACTGGCTTTAAGTGATTCTCCTGCCTCAGCCTCCCAAGTAGGTTGGACTACAGGCTTGTTCCACCACACCCAGCTAGTTTTTGTATTTTTAGTAGAGTTAGAGTTTCATCATATTGGTCAGGCTGGTCTAGAACCTGACCTCATGATCTGCCTGCCTCAGCCTCCCAAAGTGCTGGGATTACAGGCGTGAGTCCTGTGCCTGGCCAGAACTACCCAATTTTTAGTTATTACTTTTATTAGAAATGGGAGCCCGCGAAACATAGACCCTACCCCCTACGAACGTTTTTTTTGGAGGCTGGGTGTGGTGGCTCACACCTCTAAACCCCGCACTTTGAGAGGCAGAAGCAGGATGATCACTTGAGCCCAGGAGTTCAGGATCAGCCTAGGCAACATGGCAAAATCCCATCCCTATAAAAAATACAAAAGTTAGCTGGGCATGGTAGTGCATGCCTGCAGTCCCAGCTACTCAGGAGACTGAGGTGGGAACGTCTTTGAGTCCAGGAGGTTGCAGCTGCAGTGAGCTGTAATCACACCACTGCACTCCAGCCTGGGCAGCAGAATGAGACCCTGTCTAAAAAAAATAGCCAGGCGTGCTGTGTACACCAGACGTCCCAGCTGCTCGGGAGGCTTGAGGCAGGAGGGTCATTTGAGCCCAGAGTTGAAGAGTGCTGCAGTGACCTACGATGACAACACTGCACGCCAGCCTGGGTGGCAGTGAGACCCTGTCTCTAAAGGACAAGGTGGGGTGGAGGGACCTTGTGAATCTGTGCACACTCGCTTTGATTGTTTCTTGGGTTTTGTTCAACAAGCTTGTCAAGGACCATGTCCGTCCTGTTTCCCCAGCTGCGGGGCGTGTGGAATTGCTCAGTCAATCTTGGTTGAAAGAATGAGCAATACAGGTGCCCAGTGATCAGCCTGGCCGTGGCAAGGAAAAGGAAAAGGCAGTGGGGGCGGGGGCAGGCTGAGAGGTCCTGAGGAGGGAGAGACAGACTGTGGTCAGGACTTTGGGAGGGTCCTTCAGTGACAGCAGGTGTGGGCTCCAACCCATCACAGGGAAGCTGGGGAGGGAGAGTACTTTGGAGGGAAGGTGCAGTAATGTAGTTCATTATCGAGTTTTAAGCATTCTAGGCAGCTGGTGTCCACGGCAGATTCAGGGGTGCAGCATCTGTAGTCTGGGATGGGAACAGCGCATTCCACTGCCCTTGGAGCACTCCTTAGAAGAGTGGAAGGTTGGGAACAAACCAAGGAGCCAGCAAGCAGACCACGGTTGGGTCAGTCACCACTTCCCGACCACTCCCTGACGCTCTTTAATTTCCATATTGCTATTTGAAGTAGGTACTGTTATCACCCCATCTTAACAGTTGAAGAAACTGAGGCTTAGATAGATGAAGTCATTTGCCCAGGGGCATACAGCTCTTAATTAAGAGGACAGAGCCTTCCCCAGCTGGCCTCCAGTTCTAAAGTCTGAGTTCACCACCATGGCTATTCTCCGTCACTGCTGGAATACTTACTCTATTGCTGTTAAAGGGCCAACAGTACACTGGGAAAGTTGATTTAAAATAGCAGTTGAGGCCGGGCGCAATGGCTCATGCCTGTAATCCTAGCACTTTGGAAGGCCGAGGCGGGCGGATTACGAGGTCAAGAGATGGAGACCATCCTGGCCAACAGATTGAAACTCTTGTCTCTATTAAAAATACAAAAAACTAACTGTGCGTGGTGGCGCGTGCCTGCAGTCCCAGCTACTTGGGAGGCTGAGGCAGGAGGATGACTTGAGGCAGAGGATGCCGTGAGCTACGATTGCGCTGCGGCACTCCAGCCTGGCTACAGAATGAGACTGTCTCAAAAACCAAAAAATCAATAAGATAGCAGTTGAACAGGCCGGGTGCTCACGCCTATAATCCCAGTACTTTGGGAGGCTGAAGCAGGTGGCTCACAAGGCCAAGAGTTTCAGCATGGGCAACATGGTGAAACCCCCTCTCTACTAAAGATACAAAGAATAGCTGGGCATGCTGTCGGGTGCTTGTAATCCCAGCTACTCGGGAGGCTCAGGCAGGAGAATCGCTTGAACCCCGGAGGTAGAGGTTGCAGTGAGCCGAGTTTGCGCCACTGCACTCCAGCGTGGGCAATAGAGGGAGACTCTGCCTCAAAAAATAAATAGCACTTGAAGGCCAGGTGCAGTGGCTCATGCTTGTAATCCCAGCACTTCAGGAGGCCGAGGCAGGTGGGTCACCTGAGGTTGGGAGTTCAAGACCAGCCTGACCAACATGGAGAAACCCCGTCTCTACTAAAAATACAAAAATAAAATGAGCCAGGTATGGTGGCACATGCCTGTAATCCCAGCTACTTGGGAGGCCGATGCAGGAGAGTCGCTTGAACCCAGAAGGTGGAGACTGTGGTGAGCCGAGATGGCACCATTACACTCCAGCCTGGGCAACAAGAACAAAACTCCATCGCAAAAAAAAAAAGCAGTTGAATAGGTCAGGCGTGGTGGTTTATGCTTGTAATCCTCAGCACTTTGGGATGCTGAGGTAGGCAGATCACGGTCAGGAGTTCGAGACTAGCCTGGCCAGCATGGTGAAACCCCGTCTCTACTAAAAATACAAAAATTAGCCGGGCATGGTGGTGCATGCCTGTAGTCCCCAGATACTTGGGAGACTGAGGCAGGAGAATCACTTGAACTCGGGAGGTGGGGGTTGCAATGTGCTGAGATTGCGCCACTGTACTCCAGCCTGGGCAACAGAGCGAGACTTCATCTCAAAAAAAAAAAAAAAGTAGTTGAATAAAGGAGGAGACAGAAAGAGTTTCCAGCTGATTACGAGTATATTGAGCTATAAACATGAAGATAAGATGGGCATTTTTGAGGGAGAGCTTGAGCGTGGGATTTTAGAAAGTGCCTGGTCATGGAGCACTGTGTGCCAGGATCTGCCCTAATGCTAAGGACACACAGGAGACCCCGAGAGCCAAGTCCTTGCCTTTAGAGTTCACGCACCAGGTGATGTGCTGAGTAGGAAGCGGAAAACTGCAATATAACGTCATCGGATAATACTGTATAAAATGCTTCGGAAGCAGAAAGACGAGGTCCGGGTTGGCTTTGACAAAGGCCTCTCCCTGGTGAAGGAGGGCGTTCCAGGCAGCAAAAACTGCAAGAGTAAAGGTCCAGAGGCTTGAGAGAGGTACCAAGGTGGAGTGGGTCTGGGGAAGTGGTGTGAGATGAAGGGCGGGGGTGGTCAGACTCCTGAGCCCCTTGAAAGCCCTATTTGGGGACTTAAACTTAATTCTGGAGGCAATGAAGACTCCTTAAAGGTTTTTAAACAGCACTCTGGCACATGCCTGTGGTCCCAGCTGGTCAGGAGGCCGAGGTGGGAGGATTGCTTGAAGCTGAGGCATTTGAAGCTACAGTGAGTTACGACTGTGCCACTGCACTCAGCCTGGCCAACAGAGCAAGACCCTGTCAATCATCGATCAATCGATAGAGAGATAGGATTCAACAGATCGAGACCCTGTCAATCATCGATCAATCGATAGATAGGATTCAACAGAGCAAGACCCTGTCAATCACCGATCAATAGATAGATAGATAGGATTCAGCAGAGCGAGACCCTGCTGGTTGATAGCTAGCTAGCTAGATATTCAAGAGCCTGTCAAATGATAGATAAGATGGTGTGTGAGATCCTGTTCATAGATTGATTGATTGATTGATTGATCCCGTCAGGCTTCATTACTCTGGGTTCATTCAAGAAAGGGAATTGTCCACCAAGGGGAGGGAACCCGGAAATAGCAGCTGTCCTCCCCCTATGCACACACGCACCCCAGCTCCAAGGCAGGACTCAGCTGGTAGTCTCCAGGAGGGCACCTTAGAAACTGCTCAAATAGTTGCTTGGGAAGGCTGGGTTACAGGTCAGAGACTAGTCTTTGGTCAACTTCAGTTACCTAGAGGAGGAAAGCATTTTGTCTCCAGGGGCTGTACGACCTCGTTCACACCCCTCAGGGAAGCTGGCTGGTGAAGAGCGGGTGGGAGGTCTCAGTGGACTAAGAACAAATCATGATGGCTGGCGTGCACAGGGAGCTCACTTTGCATTCTATGTACTTGATCTCATGGCGTCATCTCAGCACCGCTGTGTGGCAGCTTCTGCTCTTCCCTCCACTTGCAGGCGAGGAAGCTGAGGCCTGAGAGGGGTTCATCCGATGGGAGGAGCACATGCCCTGTGGCCATGCTGGCTGGCCCTGAATCCCACCTCCACCACTTTGTATGTGATTTTGGGAAAGGTGCCTCTCTTCGAAGCTAAGCCTCAGTTTCCCCACCTGTAAAGAGAGCATGCTATAGCTAGGCACAGTGGCCCAGGCCTTATAATCCCCACTCTTCGGGAGGCTAAGATGGGAAGATCATTTGAGGCCAGCAGTTCAAGACTTGCCTGGGCAACATACTGTCTCTACAAAACAGTTTGAAACAATTAGCCAGGAATAATGTCATGGACCTGTAGTCCCAGCTACTCAGGAGGCTGAAGGGGTATTGCTGAGCCCAGTAGTTGGAGGCTACAGTAAGCTGTGATGTCAACAATGCACGCCAGGCTGGACGATAGAGCAAGACCCTGTCTCTTTAAAAAAAAAAAAAAAGTATGCTAACAGTACTGCTCACAAGCATTTCTAAGCATTTCCTAAATGCTTCCTTCCCTTTCCTGAGGTAGACTGCTAGTAAGCAGGGCAGCCTAAGTCAAGCTCAGGTTGGTCCAGCTTCAGAATCCCAAACCTCAGCTGCTTTGATCCACTGCTGCTTTTGCTCAAGAAAGAAGCAAAGCTTTGAAATGGAATGTTTCTGAGTGGCCGGGCGTGGTGGCTTATGCCTGTAATCCAAGCACTTTGGAGGCCAAGGCGGGCAGATCACCTGAGGTCGGGAGTTCAAGACCAGCCTGACCAACATGGTGAAACCTTGTCTTTTTAAAAAAAAAAAAAAAGAAAAGGAATGTTTCTGAGTCACAATTTGATCCATAAAAATGTGAGCTAGACAGAGGGTCCTGGTGAAGCCTGATGAGGGCCAACACCCCTTTGGTTCTGTTGGGCACCTCCCTGCTTGCCGCTGCACTCCCTCCGGCTCTGGCCCAGGGCTCTATGGCTGCTAGTAGATGCCAGAGTTAGGGGCTCCAGCAAGCTCCTGTGGGCTCATTTCTGCTCTTATGCCTGCCCATTCTTCCTCTTCATCCCCCAACCCTGCAGTGAGAAGAAACGCAAGCCCGCGTGGACAGACCGCATCCTGTGGAGGCTGAAGCGGCAGCCCCAGGCTGGCCCCCACACCCCCGGACTGCTGGCCCCAGACTTCTCCCTGTCTCAGAGGAGCTATGGCAGCTACATGATGTACACCATCAGTGACCATAAGCCTGTCACAGGCACTTTCGACTTGGAGGTGAGCTTCGGGGCTGCCTGATACTTGCCAGAGGAATCGCTGTGCTGGGCCCCATCCCTAGCCCTCCATCCCTACATTCTAATGTCAGCCAGTCCCCCAGGGAGGCCTGTGGAGGCCATGATTGCCTTTCCGCCAGGTCAGATATCCCAGCTCTTCTTAGGAGCGGTTCATGGCTCTGTCTGTCAAAAACGTGTTCAAACCGTTTGTGAAAAGGTTTCCATTTCCTTTGAGTATTCTCCCTTGGGGCTAATGAGTTCCATTACCCTTATTACTCACTGTGGGAAGTAGGCCTTCTTTTATTTGTCCTGAATCTCTCTGGATCAAGTTGCAAAGGGAGCTCCCTCCATCCCTGTGTCCTTGTGTCTCGCTGTCTGAGCCAGGCAGTGCTGGCCTCCTTCGGGCTGCTGCCGTTGCTCAGCCTTCACATTTTCATACTGGCTTACTGGCTTTATATATATATATATATACACAACAGGGTCTCGTTTTGTCACCCAGGCTGGAGTGCAGTGGTGCCATCACAGCTCACTGCCGCCTGGACCTCCTGGGCTCAAGTGACGGATCCGTCCACCTCAGCCTCCTTTGGAGCAGGGACTACAGGCGCATGCCACCATGCCTAAGTTTTGTATTTCTTACACATGCAGGGTTTCACCATGTTGCCCAGGCTAGTCTCGAACTCCTGGGCTCAAGTGATCCTCCTACCTTGGCCTCCCAAAATGTTGGGATTATGGGTGTGAGCCACCGTGCCCGGCCCACGTTAGTTTCTCTCTTGTGTTCTTGCACATCCACGCTGTTTTCACCAGAGCATCCCCCAGGTGGAGCTTTGGGTCAGATACTCTAGTGGCCCGAGAGCAGCTGCCTGCCGCTTCCTTAAACCTGTCAACCGCGCCTCTGCTCTCCCCAATTCCTACCCCTCGGCGCTGGGCCCTGTGACTCCCTGACAGGTGTAGCCACCCCCATGACTGGTGTTTGGCCAGCCAAGGTCAGTTGGAGCAGCCCATTGGAGTTCTGTGCCCACCCCTCTGGGTGCCCCACCGTCCCCACTGTGTTGGAAGGGCAGGGAGTAACACTTGGCCTCTGAGGAGGAATGCTGCTGCAGATTGAGCCCTTCCACCTCTGTGTCTAGCTGAAGCCATTGCTGTCTGCTCCACTGATCATTCTGATGCCAGAGGACCTGTGGACCCTGGAGAACGACCTGATGGTCAGCTACTCCTCAACCTCAGACTTCCCCAGGAGCCCATGGGACTGGATCGGACTGTACAAGGTGAGGTTCATCCCTCCCAAGGGCTCCTGGGAGCTGGGCAGACTCTGAGGAACCCGCCCTTGTCCATCCCAGGGGTTCTTCTGCATGGAAGGGTGGTGAAGGGCTGCGGGGAGGCGTCCAGTACAACAGCCGGGCCCAGCAGTGAGACCGTCTCCTCCTTAGGACTTGCCTTAGGTCCCATGTCCTCCCTGAGCACTGATTGCATGACTCCCCCCACAGGTGGGACTGCGTGACATTCATGACTACGTGTCCTACATCTGGGTCAGGGACAACCAGGTCTCCTTCAGCGACAACCTGAACCAGGTACATCACCGCAGGCGGGCTGGCCTCAGCACTCCTATATCATGGGAGGAACAGAGCTGGATAGCTTGTCACTCAGAGCTGGGTGGCGCCCAGAGCCTGGAGCTGACCCCAGTCCCGTCCATCCTCCCTCCAGGTTTACATCGACATCAGCAACATCCCTGTGACGGAAGAAGAGTTTCTCCTCTGTTACTACAGCAACAACCTGCGTTCTGTGGTGGGGATAAGCAGACCCTTCCAGGTAAGGGATGTTGGGGAGGGCAGGGGAGGAGAGGGGAGGGGCTTGAGCCCATCGTTGGTTCCCTGAGGCCCAGGCCTGGGACCCAGACTGCACCTGAGGAGCCGCTTGGGTGGGGGAATGGGCTGATGGGAAGCAGGAGGAAGACCCGCTCTCCCACTTCCGCCACCTGCTTTCTCGCAGATCCCGCTTTTCTCCCTGAGGGAGGACCCACTGGGTGAAGCACAGCCACAGATCTGAGCCAGGATGGGAGTGGATCCCAGGCAGAGGCCAGAGCTGGCAGCTAGCTCTGCCTTGCCACTGCAGGAGTGCTGGGGGCCCAGCCTGGCCCCTGAAGAGACAGCCAAGTGTCGCCCACCTCCTCCTCCCACAGTGAGCTCTGGCCAGACTCCTTTGCTCTCTCCACTACTGATCTCTAGAATTAGCCACTTAAATACAGGTTTTTATTGCTGAGATGTGAGTGAGACCAACTAGTTGTCCACAGTGTAGACCTGGGGACAGTTCTGATCTCATTTCTGGATTCCTACCCCTCTGCTAGTCTGGCCTAAGTAGTCCTGCCAGGCACATGCCCCATTTGGCACAGGTCTGCATTCTTGTCGTGGCATCCTGGGCCTCGGACTGTCTGGGAGGTAGATGCTCACATTTGTACAGGCTGCATAGACTGGCGACAGCAGTGCTGGATTCCAGGAGTCCTGGCATCTCATAGCTTGTCCCTAGGAGGAGTGAACAGAGGGTCTGGGATTCCTGCTTTCAGCAAAAGCAGTATGACTCAGTGGGCAGGATGGAGGGGCCTGCAGCCAGCAGTGTTCCTCCCTACCCACCACATGGAGGCTCACCCAGGGACTTCCAGAGTCCGAGCAGAGAGAACTGGGAAGGATCCAGGTTCGATTCCACTGGTAGCTCGAATCCCGTGCCTCCAGCCTGCCATCTGAGGAAGGGGTGATGGGTGGTCAGGAGCTGTGGCCACAGATTTTTCCTGGGTGGTGCTTGTCAGGTCAAGTGCACCTGCCCCACCCTTGTCAAGAGTCACTGACGACAGTCCTCCCTCTGGGCCCCCCAGGACCTCGAAGTGGGGCCAGGCAGAAGGGAGAGCCAGCTTAAGATGAGTGGGAGGGTCTGGCCCTGGGGATCTGCAGAGAGCGTTCTCCAGAGGCTTTGTTCCTACCTCCACCACTTGCCTCCTGCCGCGGTCTCTCAGCAGCCCTTTTCCTGGAGAAGATGCCTCTGGGAGCCTGCTGAGTGCCCGTCCTGTCATCCTGTGCCCTGAGGCTGAGGCTCACTCCAGTTGCTTTGTGCTCCATCCTGTCCCTGCAAGCCGTGTGTATCTAGAACTGTCCCCTGGCTTCCCGAAGGCCATAATTGGCTGTTTTGTGACTGTTACATTGTGCAGGGGGAATTAGAAGCGTGGCTTTTACACTTGTGTGTGACTCATGATTGGGGGGTTGGGGCTCACGGCTAGACTCCAGGGACAGGGCCCCATGGACCCAGGCTAGGCTTGTGTCTGAGATTTGCAGATGCCGCTACGATGTGGCTAGGATGGGGCTCTAGCATGGGGAGCGCTGGGGTCCTGGCCCGGGTGGGGCTTGCCGCCTCTGCTGAGTGGAGGAGCTCCTGGTTCATCCCTCCTGACCCACTGCTGCTCATGCCCCAGTCAGGAGCCTTTTTCCTGGTTAACCAGTCCAGACTGTTACCATCTCCTTCTGCCCCACCTCCCCAGACCCTTGCTGTCTTCCCCCACAGTAAACTGTCCCTGCCACCCACACACACTCGGGGACCTCCAGAGCCGTCACTGGCCCACCTGTTCGTCTCGCATGTACAGCTGTCACGAGTGTTGCCACATAGCACCCTTCATCTGGCGGTTGGGAAAGCCAGAGCGGGGTGGGGGGGGATCTCCTCACAGTTACAGGCTCCTGCAGTTTCCTGCAGGACCAGAAACACAGGCATGGGCCTGAGCCCACCGCAGAGGGGCCTTGGTCATCTGTGAAGCACAGTGATGTACCCGTTCGCAAGTATTTCGGGGGAACAACTGTGGAAGGCATATCACACTACACCCGCCACCCCACTTGGTTAATGCCACCTGAGGCTTGACCCCAGGGACCCCCTCACCTGCTTCCCTCCCCAGTTGTGAACTGAAGTCCCCACGCCTCCTGTTGGCCCTGCCTCCTGTTTCGGCCCCTTCTGGTGTGGGAGGGGTAAGCCCAGCAGTGGTTGAGAGGCAGAAGGGGGAAGGGGAGTGCTGTCTGTCCTCTGGGCCCAGTCAGGATATGGCCGTTCTGCATCCACCCGACCTGCTGGGTGGAAACAGGAAATATGTGAGACTCGGTGTGCACTGGGTCTGCGCCTGGCTCCGAGGCTGATAAGGGCCATTGTGTGGCCACTGGGGATGAGCCTGCCCGAGATGGATGTGCTTCCCGGAGGAAGGAAGGAAGGAAGGAGGGCTTGATCGCCTTTCCGGGGCGGGGGAAGCTGTGGGAGAGAAGGGTGCTGGGGGAGGCCCCTGCCTCCGGAGCTGTTGGGGCCAGCACAGGCCCAAGGGACCCAGCCCTGCCCGTGCCAGCCTGTTTCCCCTCTCCACTTCCCCGTTCCTACTTCCTATAAGGAATGGCTGGAGACGAGGGCTCAGTCTCAGGCCAGGAAAGTGTCAGTTGTGATTTAGCAACAATAAAAATAGAAGAGCAGGAACATCAGGGGTGGCGGGTGCCTGTGGGTGCTGTTGAAACGCAGGGGATGCCCAGGGCTAGAGGTTACGCACACCCACGAACCCAAGAACGAATCTCACAAGCATCTGAGGCACAGAGGAGGGTAAGATCTGAGCTTCCTCACAGCGGGACAACCCCTCTGCCCAGCATGACCAGCCCTCAGCCTGTCTCACTCATTGTGGGGCTCGCCTGCTGTGGGAGGCAGCCCCACGAAGGGATGTGAGGAATGGCAGTGCCCACCAAGGGGTCTTCTTGGCTTAGGGGAGGAAAGGCCTGCTTTGGGGAGTGGCCCCTGTGCTCTCTAGGTGGGACTGGAGAGTGGGCAGGAGTGGCAGCCAGAGAGCTGCTGCGGGATTTGGGGAAGAGGAAAGGCGTCCTACCCTTTGACCTGGAGCCCAGGGTCCCCCATGGGTGGCTGC
Source organism: Alouatta palliata (assembly GCA_004027835.1). NCBI lineage: Eukaryota > Metazoa > Chordata > Mammalia > Primates > Atelidae > Alouatta > Alouatta palliata. The sequence goes on along the minus strand of PVKV010030479.1, from coordinate 8,926 downwards.
ATCGGCTCCTCTGGTTACCTGGGACAACAGGCATTTCCTCCATCCCAGCCCCTCCTCTTCCTGCTCCAACCATCCGGGCCAAGAGGCCTCCAATCAGACCTGGACGGCTCCAGCTGTGTACTAAGGCGCTGGACCAGCCACATCCCTTGGGGCTGCAGTCGAAGCAGAACCAAGTGGCCATCCCGGCTTTAGACAGATTCTTGGCTCCTGGAGCGGGCAGAGTCAGCAAGGGGGCAGGCAGCTTTTGCCCACAGACCCCAGTGCCCAGCGCGGGCTCTCCGAGGGCAGAATGGCGCTGCAAGTGGAGCTGATACCCACCGGGGAGATCATCCGCGTGGTTCATCCCCACAGGCCCTGCAAGCTTGTAAGCTGGGGTGCTCTGGACTGGGTGGAGGGTGGTAGCGTCTCCCCAGGGCCCGGCAGCCCCTCTCAAGCAAAGCCCTCCAGGCAAGAGGTGAGCAGCGGGGAGAGACTGATCCTTGGTGGGGCCGAACAGACTGAAGAGACACGGTGAGTGGAAGAGTCAGGATGGAAGGGCCACGGGCACCAGGATTTTTGGAAGTGGAGGTCTGGGCTTGACTCTTCTCCAGCTTACTGAACCTCAGTGGGCACAACTGTGAATACTGGGCACAAAGGCAAGTGAGGGCTGCTGTGAGGTCGCAGGGGGAGGGCGTGGAAAGCGCCAGGCACGCGGGACTGGCTCGGTGCATGCCCCGCTCCGCTCTGGTCCACAGAGCAGGGGCCGCCCAGGACTCAGCGCAGGGGGACGGTGTGGAAGGTGGACGAAGGGAGGTGGGCGGGTGGAAACGGGGACAGCGGCCCTGGCCCGGCCCGCAGGGAAGGGGCTGGAGAGGCAAAGGGCCGGGAGGAGGGAGAACGCCACGCGCTCCCACGCCCCTAGCGGCGCGGCGGGGGCAGGGTCTTCGGCTGCGGCGGGGGTGGGGCGCGCGTGTTCGCCGTGACCGGACGCGCCTGCCCGGAGCTGCCCGAGGCGGGGGCCGCTCGCACCGAGGCTTCGCGGACGCGGCCGGGACGGGGCGGGGCCGGAGGGCGCGCGGCCCTGCCGGGGATGACGACAGGCCGCGGCCCGGCCCCCGGCGGGCCCCGGGCGGGGAGAGCGCGCCTGGGCCGCGGATTCCCGAGCCCGCCAAGCCGCCCAGCCCGGCCCCCGCCCGCGCCGGAAGAGCCGAGCCGGTGGGTACTCGGGGCGCGGGGACGGCGCGGGCGGGACCCGAGAGGCTTCCGCCGGCGGTCGGGTCTCGGCCGGGCGGGGAGCGAAGCGGAGGTCACCGCCGCGATCGCGGTGGCGGATCAGCGGCCGCGTGGACTCGGGCGGGGTCCCGGGACCCGGAAGCGCCGGCGCACCCGCAGGGGGGAGGGAAGCCGGGAAGAGCGGCCGGGGCGGCGGGACCAGGGACCGCGCGCCCTTCGGGCACCGCCCGCAGCCCGACCCGGCCTCTGGTTCCGGAGGAGCCCCCTGAACCCCGCCCCTTCCCGTCCTCCGCCCCTGGGGCCCCGCGCGCCCCGAGAGTGGCGGGAGGGGACTGGCCACCGCGCCCGCGGCTCCTCTCGCCCCAGCCTCCCGCGGACACTCGGGGCCCTGAGATTCATTCATTCATCCAGGCGGCCAGGAAGGGGTCACCCAGCCCCGCCCGGTGCCTCGCTGCGCGGAGGGGGTGGCAGCAGCCTCCTGGGAGGGACACCCACCAGGAAATAGTGGATTCCTGCTGGGTGCGATAAGGAGGCGCCGCGCGTCGGGGAGAATCAGGAAGGGACTCTGGAGGAGGCGATACCTGGGCCGAGTCTCAGCGGGTGGGGAGGAGAGTTCCCGGGGCTGAGGGCGCTGCAGGTGCAGGCACAGGCTCTGACGCTGGGGCAGGCTGCAGGTGGTGGGTGGGAGGGGCGGGTGGGGAGAGAGAGGACTGAGAGGGCTGCCTGTCACACCGGAATGCAGGAGCAGTGGGGTAAACCGAAGACAGCGTGGGGGTGGGGGTCTTGGGAGTTCATGGGCAGCGTCCTGCCCAGAAGCAGCGGGTGTGAATCCCGAGCCTGGGACATGTAGGGTGCCCTGTAAACCTTCACCCTATGAACAGGGATGTTGATGTGATTTGTATTGCCCGAGGGGAAATGGATTGGTAGTAGGAAGGCAAGGACGTCAGTTAGGAGGCTGCCGTCTCCGCCAGGAAAGGGGCAGTGATGGAGGTGAGGCGTTCGCGGGGAGAGTAGGCCTGTTAACCCAGGCGGTGATGACCAGCTGAAAGTGCTGCCCTTCTCTCTACAAGGACATTGAACAGGGAGTACAGGTTAGGGGTCAGGAGCCCTGTTTCCTTTTTTTTTTTTTTACAGACTCTGGCTCTGTTCCCCAGGCGGCAGTGCAGTGGCACGATCTCGTCTCGCTGCAACTTCTGCCTCCTAGGTTCAAGCGATTCTCCTATCTCAGCCTCCCAAGTAGCTGGGATTACAAGCATTCACCACCACAGCCCACTAATTTTTGCATTTTTAGTTGAGATGGGGTTTCACCGTGTTGGCCAGGCAAGTCTCGAACACCTGACCTCAAGTGATACTCCCACCTCAGCCTCCCAAAGTGCTGGGATGACAGGCGTGAGCCACCTCGCCTGGGTCGTTTACTTTTTTTTTCCCCCTACAAATTTATGTTAAGGTGTTATGGGTTTATTGCTTTTTTTTTTTTTTTTTTTTTAACAGTCTCACTCTGTTGCCCAGGCTGGAGTGCAGTGGTGTGATCTCCGCTCACTGCAACCTCCACCTCCCAGGTTCAAGCGATTCTCCTGCCTCAGCCTCCCTAGCAGCTGGGATTACAGGTGCTTGCCGCCACATCTGGCCAATTTTTTGTATTTTTAGTAGAGATGGGGTTTCACCATGTTGGCCAGGTGGGTCTCCAACTCCTGACCTCATGATCCTCCTGCCTCGGCCTCCCAAAGTGCTGGAATTACAGGCGTGAGCCACCACACCTGGCCACTTTTTTTTTTCTTTTTTTTTTTTGACACAGGGTCTTCTGGGGCACCTAGGCTGGAGTGCAATAGCACCATCACGGCTCACTGCAACCTCAACCTCCTGGGCTCAAGGGATCCTCCCTCCTTAGCCACCCGAGTAGCTGGGACCACAGGCACACATCACCATGCCTGGCCAATTTCTTAAAAACTTTTTGGTAGGGCCGGGCGCGGTGGCTCATGCCTGTAATCCCAGCACTTTGGGAGGCCGAGGCGGGTGGATCACGAGGTCAAGAGATCGAGACCATCCTGGTCAACATGGTGAAACCCCGTCTCTACTAAAAATACAAAAATTAGCTGGGCATGGTGGCACGTGCCTGTAGTCCCAGCTACTCGGGAGGCTGAGGCAGGAGAATTGC
>PVKV010030478.1:0-22213 GCA_004027835.1 Alouatta palliata | reverse complement strand
ACACTGGGGTCTGTGGGGGGGAAAAAGGGGAGGGACAGCAGGGGGTGGGGAGTTGGGGAGGGATAACAGGGGGAGAAATAACAGATACAGGTGATGGGGAGGAAGGCAGCAAATCACACTGCCATGTGTGTACCTATGTAACAATCTTGCATGTTCTTGTACCCCCAAACCTAAAATGCAATAAAAAGTATATAAAAAACAAACAAACAAAAAAAAACTATATTTTCCCACTTCCCATGTATTATGGAATCCCCATCCAAATCTCATTCTAATTATAAAGAGATTTATATAATATATATGTAATATATTTTACATAAAATGTGTGATATAATGAGATTGAACTATAATTCCCAGTGTTGGAAGAGGGGCCTGGTGGGAGGTGATTGGATCATGGAGCGAGTTTTTCCCTGGCTGTTTTACTGTTAGTGAGTGAGTTCTCAGGAGATCTGGTTGTTTAAAAGTGTGTAGCACCTCCCCTTTCCCTCTCTGTCTTTTGCTCCGGCTGTGTTAAGATGTGCCTCCTCGGATGTTGAACAATGCGAACACATGGACACAGGGAGGGGAGCATCTCACACTGGGGTCTGTCGGGGGGAAAAAGGAGACGGACAGCGGGGTGTGGGGATTTGGGGAGGGATAGCATGGGAAGAAATGCCAGATATAGGTGATGGGGAGGAAGGCAGCAAATCACACTGCCATGTGTGTACCTATGCAACAATCTTGCATGTTCTTCACATGTACCCCCAAACCTAAAATGCAATAAAAAATATTAAAAAAAAAAAAAGATGTGCCTCCTTCCTCACCATCTTCCACCATGATTGTAAGTTTCCTGAGCCTCTGCAGCCATGCTTCCTGTACAGCCTGCTGGACTGTTAGCCAATTAAACCTCTTTTCTTTATAAATTACCCAATCTCAGGCAGTCCTTTATAGCAATGTGAGGACAGACTAACACAGCATGTAATATGAAATTGTAATTGGTAAATGATTTTCAAGCATATGAACTTAGTACATGAAGATAAAATTCTGTGGAGAAAAGTGTCATGGAACATGATTCAAGGAGAAAAAGAAATATAACATTTCTATTAAAGAAGGCAGTGCTTTCATGTTTTTCTTTGAAAGATATTGAGTATCAGATTGTATAATCCACGAACCTTTTTAAAAAGGTGATGTAACCATTTTACTTTCCAATCTCAATAGCTGAAATGCATTTTTGCAAGTAGTTAAACTTAGGAGAATAGAATTAGATGTCAATCCAAAAATATATGAGAAGTGTCTGTTTTTTCAAAAGTGGTCTAGGATGGATATGAACAAAAAGTATGTGGAGACCAGTGCTACCAAGCCCTCTGGAAAGCACTAACCTAAGGCTTCGGGTTCTCCTTCTGATGCCTGGACTTCTCTGTTCTCCCTGTCATTTCAGGCCAAGTGACACATTCTGGGTAGAGTCCTGGGCTGTAAAAAGTGATTCACTAACTAATCGAATTATGTAGTCAGTTTAGAAAACTGATAATAGCTTTTGTGTTCAATCATTACACAAAAATTGTATTAAAGCAACTCTATAGGCCAGGCACAGTTCTAGGCAAACCACTCATGAACAAAAGGTCACCAATTCCTGTCCTCATGAACATTTTACTGAGGGGATGCAGACGATAAGCATACATAATAAAAAATCAGAGTGATAGGTGAGGAGAGCTGGAAGAGGTTGTCCAGGGGTAAGTAAGATCCAATTAAATGTTTAGGAAAAGCTTTGTAAGCAGCTGATATTTGAGCAAAAATCTGAAGGAGGCAAAGGAGTGAGCCATGTAAATATCCAAGGCAAAACATTTTTGGAAGACGAAACAGCAAGGGAAAGGTCTCTGAGTTAAGATCACACAAATATTACTGAGGTAAGTGTCATTGTGAGTGGACCATGAGAGTGCAGGAGATAAGATCTGAGAAGCAAGGGGAGCGGAAGCACACAGCCATGTTGTCTGTTGAAATGACGTTAGCTTTTATTCTAAGCTGGGAAGCTGTTTGGCATGTTTTAAACAGAGTATACACACTGCAAACCACATCCAACCAGTGTTGTTATTTTTTTTCCCCATTCCTCTCCCCTTCCATTTTCATCTTGGCTCCCATTCTTTTCTCTTTTTTCTTCCCTCTTTTTTCTTTTCTTTTCTTTTCTTTCTTTCTTTTTCTTTCTTTCTTTCTTTTTCTTTTTTCCTTTCTTTCTTTCTCTCTCTCCCTCTCTTTCTTTCTCCCTTCCCTTCCCCTCCCCTCCCTTCTCTCTCTCCCTCCCTCCCTCTCCCTCACCCCTTCCCCTCCTCCCTCCCCCTCCTCCCCCTCTCCCTCTCTTCCTCCCTCCATTCCTTCCTTCCTTCCCTCCTTCCCTCCTTCCCTCCTTCCCTCTTTCCTTCTTTCTCTCTCTGTCTCTCTCTCTCTCCCTCTTCCTGGCTCTAATTATAATTAAATTTCAATTTTATGATTTGTTATATTTAATAAAAATTTTATTTCATTTCCTCCCAAATTACAAACCAATTCAAACTATAATACAGAAGGGAAAAAGTTCTATTTAAAGCTACAGCTATGTAAAACCACTTCTTCCCCTAATGGAGCATCAGAATTTCCTTCCAGATAAATGACTTTTTGTTAAGCATATCTTCTTTAAGTGTGCAAGGTGCATACTTCAGTGAATGCTGTGCTTGGAAAGAAAGCAAATGATAAACTGTTCTACTGGATAAATGTACTGATATTAGAAATAAGGAGGACCAGAGAAACGTAGGTGGAAAAACAAGGTAAGACAGGAGAAAAAAAGGGTCATAGGAGCGTAGGGTACAGTTGGTGAGTGTCATTCATGGATAAATTCCTGACTGGAGTGGAAGGAAAGTGGCTGAAAGTCTTTTAGGGGCATGTATATTGAATATTTTATTTTTTGATTGGTAATATTGATATTCCTATGATGTAATCATAGCCGCTCCCTCAATTAGTACTGATAATGGGGCTCTGCTATAAGAATACCCAAAAATGGGGAAGTGACTTTGGAACTGGGTAACAGGCAGAGATTGGAGCAGTTCGGAGGACTCAGAATAAGACAGGAAAATGTGGAAAAGTTTGGAACTTCCTAGAAACTTGGAGAGCTCAGAAGACAGGAAGAAGTAGGAAAGTTTGGAACATCCTAAAGACTTCTTGAATGGCTTTGACCAAAATGCTGATAGTGATAAGGACAGTGAAGTCCAGGCTTAGGCAGTCTCAGATGGAGATGAGGAACTTGTTGGGAACTACAGCAAAGGCAGCTGTTGCTATGCTTTAGCAAAGAAATCGGTGGTATTTTTCTCCTGCCCTAGAGATCTGTGAAACTTTGAACTTGAGAGAGATGATTCAGGATATCTGGTGGAAGAAATTTCTAGACAACAAAGCATTCAAGAGGAAACAGAGCCTAAAATTTTGGAAAATTTGCACCCTTATGATGTGATAGAAAAGAAAAGCTGATTTTCTGAGATGTTCAAGACAGCTACAGAAATTCACATAAGTAACAAGGAGCAGAATGTTAATCACCAAGACAATGAGGAAAATGTCTCCAGGGCATGTCAGAGAGCTTCATGGCAGACCCTCTCATCACAGGCCTGGAGGGCTAGGAGGGAAAAATAGTTTTGTGGGTCAGGCCTAGGGCCCTCCTGCTCTATGCAGCCTCAGGACATGGTGCCCTGCAACCCTGCTGCTTCAGCTCCAGCCATGGCTAAAAGGGGCCAAGGTACAACTGGTCCATTGTTTCAGATGGTGCACGCCCCAAGCCTTGGCAGCCGACATGTGGTGTTTAACCTGTGAGTGTACAGAGGAAAATAATTTAAGTTTGGTAACCTCTACCTAGATTTCAGAGGATGTATGGAAATACCTGGATGTCCAGGGAGGATTTTGCTGCAGAGGCAGAACCCTCATGGAGAACCTCAGCTAGGCCAGTGTAGAAGGGAAATATGGGGTTGGAGCCCCCACATAGAGTCTTCATGGGGGCACTGCCTAGTGGAGCTGTGAGAAGATCACTACCATCCTGTAGACCCCAGAATGGTAAATCCACCAGCAGCTTGCACTGTGCTCCTGGAAGACCCACAGACACTCAACACCAGCCCATGAAAGCAGCTGGAAGGGGGCTGTTCCCTGCAAAGCCACACGGGCTGAACTGTCCAAGGCCATGGGAACCCACCTCTTTCATCAGCATGCCCTGGATGTGAGACACGGAGTCAAAGGAGATCATTTTGGAACTTTAAGGTTTAATGACTGCCCTATTGGATTTCAGACTTGCACTGGGCGTGTAGCCCCTTTGTCTTGGCCAATTTCTTTCATTTGGAACTAGTATATTTACCCAATGTCCATACCCCCATTGCATCTAGGAAGTAATTAACTTGCTTTGATTTTACAGGCTAATAGGAGGAAGGGATTTGCCTTATCTCAGATAAGACTTTGGACTTGGACTTTTGAGTTAATGCTGGAATGTGCTAAAACTTTGTGGAACTGTTGGGAAGTCATGATTGTGTTTTGAAATGTGAGGACATGAGATTTGAGATGGGCCAGGAGTGGAACGATATGGTTTGGCTGTGTCCTCACTCAAATCTCATCTGGAATTGTAGTTTCCATCATTCTCACATGTCATGGGAGCAACCAGTGGAAGGTGATTGAATTATGGAGGCGGTGTCCTCCATGCTGTTGTCATGATAGTAAGTTCTCATGAGATCTGATGGCTTTATCAGGGCTTCTCCTTTCGTTTGGCTCTCATTCTCCTCTCTCCTGCCACCATGGGAAGAAGGACATGTTTGCTTCCCCTTCTACCATGACTGTAAGTTTCCTGACGCCTCCCAGCTACGCTAAACTGTGAGTCAATTAAACCACTTTCCTCTCTAAATTACCCAGTGTCAGGTAGTTCTTTATAGCAGCATGATAACTGACATACACATGTAAATGTTAGTTTCTTATTTTCTTACTTTATTGAGAAATCACTCTCACCCTTTTCTCTTCCTCACGCCTTTGCCGATTCTTGCTGTATTCTAACATACAGATCTATGTAGCATTTTCATATCTGTCAAGCTTTGAATTCAGGTTGTCACTCCCATACTGTGCTGCTGTAAACACTTGTGTTTCATCACCAAAATGATACAATGTCAATATGTCTCAATTTGCAGTAAAAACATCGTACATTAACAGATTCAAAAATTCTACATGTTTCTTGCGTAGTTTTATACCTTTACTTCTCTCAGTAGCTTACTAGATTATGAAAAATGAAATAGCCAGTTCACATTAACAGAAACACGCAAAGCTGTGATTAAATTATTATTTTGTTATTTTTGAGAAGGGACCTGTGTGTGTGTATTATGATATATTTTATGTGAAGAGAAATGATGCTGTCACCATTAACTATATCACAAACCTATTCTTTACTGAAAGTGGTTTGCTGCAATAAGATTAGTAACTTATTTCCTATTTATTATAAGAATATCTTAATTGTTAACAATGATTGTGTCCTTCATGAGAATCTAGTATTTAGAAATTCTAGATTTTCTGTATTATATCCTTCCTTTTCATCAAAGTATGCTCCCTATTTTCCCTTTAGCTGTAAAATGGCCTGATAAAGTAAAAAGTGACCACTATTTTACCATCTTACAAATATGAATTGAAAATGAGGTGGTACGTATCACGGCAGTAGAGGAAGAAGGAAGAATAGCTGGGGTGAGGGATAGGTCACTCTGGGAAACTATAGCCCCTTCCCTTATTTCCAACAGCCCCTTTCCTGCAAACCACCACCAATAATAATAATGATAAATAATAAATAAATATAAAGAGAAACCAACCTTGTTCTGAGTCAAATACTATTAACTTCCCTATTTTTTAGTTGGAACTAACGCAAAGAAACGTTGAAGTTCTTGTCAAGGACACCCAACTAATAATCAGAGACAGTCTTTTCTTTATGTTGATCGTGTTTTTTAACCTGAAGATTTTAAAGAAACATTCTTTTTTCTTGAGTGAGATTGTTTTACTTAAAACAATTTGGTATCTATCCAAGTGTGAGTGTTAATGGTGTATGAGAAATCTGAACATTTGGGTGTGCTTTTTGTGAAACAACACACAAGTGGTATTTATCTGTGGTAGCCGTACTCTTTTCTTTTGAGATGGAGTCTTGCTCTGTTGGCCAGACTGGAGTGCTGTGGTGTGAATCTCGGCTCACTGCAACCTCCATCTCCTGGGTTCAAGTGATTCTCCTGCCTCAGCCTCCTGAGTAGCTGGGACTACAGGCATGTGTTACCACACCCGGCTAATTTTTTCTATTTTGAGTAGAGATGAGGTTTCACCGTGTTAGCCAGGATGGTCTTGATTTCCTGACCTTGTGATCCACCCACCTCGGCCTCCCAAAGTGCTGGGATTACAGATGTGAGCCACCGCGCCCGGATGGAGCTGTACTTTTAATGACAATAACAACAACCTAAGACTTGTATAATGGTTTATTCGTCTCCAGTACATCAATGTTCAGGATGTGGTGTATATACTTAAGGGGTTGTGAGTTACAGTAGACAAAGTCAAGTGTTTCTTTTATTTGTAAGTGCTTATACTGTAATCGGACAGGTCTAACTTTTGAGGATGTAACAGGGCCTGAGCTAGATCAAGTCTGACTTCTTATGAGGCTTACATTTTGGTGGAGAACACAATGAATACAGACACTGTTATCGTTCTGAGATCTGAATGATGAGAAAGAACTTATCCATGTGAAGATTTTGGTGAGATTTATGAGGCAGGAGGTAACGGAAATTTTCCAGGTAGATGGAAGAGTAGGTGGAAAAGCCCTGAAGCAAGGAGTGGAAGGAAGATTTCTAGGATAGAAAACCGAACATATATGAAAATCAAAGTTTCTGTAGGCATTTTAAACCTCCGTAATAGACAAGAGTAATGGGAAGCTATTAGAGACTTTTAAGCAAGGATACTGTTAGTGTATTTTGACTTATATTTAAGCATTATTTTTTTATATCATAAGAAAACTAGATCACAGGGGAAGAAGAATGAAAGAAAATCATTCCAATAAGAAGTGACTGATATATTTCAGGTGAAATAATAATAGTGGCCTAGATTATAGTGATACCATTGAGATGCAGCTCTTCCCAGATTCAGATGGTAAAGACATAGACCCCATCTTTCAGTGGAAAAAGGGCAAAGGAATTTGTGTCTATGCTTTAAAATTGCCACAATGTCTTAAATTCTTCTTCTTCTTCTTTTTTAAACTAAAGGCTCAAACGTGTGTAGAAAACTTAGTCTCTTTAGGCTGCTACAACAAAAACCGTAAACTAGGTGGTTTATAAACAACAGAAATTTATTTCTCACAGAGCTGGAAGATCTGGTGTCTGGTGAGGCCCCACTGTCCTCTCACGTGGTGAAAGAAGAGAACTCTAGTTCCTTCAGTCCCTTCTGTGAACTCTAATTCATTCATGAGGGCTCTACCCTCATGACCCCATGAATCTCTCAAACGCCTCACCTTCCAACACTATCACATTGGGAATTACATTTATACATATGAGCTTTGGGGGTACGTACACATTCAGTCCATAGTAAAGAGTGTATTAATTCATTAAATTGTAAATGAGTAAGTAGACAAGTAAATAAAACAACTTTAAAAATACAGTGTAATCCAGAATTCACCAATGGTAGTCTTGCTCCCTGAAACCAGCTTGAATTGCCCCATGTGGTCTGTTGCGAGTTTAGTATTCTGCTTCCTGAAAGTTGTAGTAAACTGTTCTGGCTTCAGTAGTAAAGTATGCCCATAGAGGGCCCCATGCTGGTGTTGCATCCTTTTCTACAGTCCAAGGGTAGGAATACATTGACTCAGTGTCTAATCTAATGTCAAGTTACACTACAGGCACAATGAATTAAGACATTTCCCACGCCCCGGAATTTTCTTCATAATCCCCTGTCTCTACCCATGTTGTTCTGATGCTTTTAAAAGCATTTCTTTAGGACTTCTGCTTACAATCATAATAGGCTGTGAGTGTCCTCTTTTAGCTTTTCAGTAGTGTGAAGGTCTGTTTCCCTGCCATGGAAGTGACAGGTTATAGATGCATCGTCTCCCTTTACCTTTTCTAGTTATCAACTCTTTATAGACAGGCTCTGCTACACAAAAGAAATACAAAAGAATCTTGTGAACTTTTTTGTTTCAGTAAATAAGTGAAATAAGTGTCTTACTCCTCAGAACTTAAACTTATTCTTGCATTACTGTTTACAGAAAAATCTAAACCTGTTTCTCTAAAAAATAAGGTAGCCTAAAGGTACTCTCTGTCTTGTCTTAACAGTAAACTCTGAAGAAGGTAAAGAGGCCATAAGAATTGTCATCAAACATGAGTCTGGGCATGGGGTTCATGCCTGTAATCCCAGCACTTTGGGAGGTTGAGGTGGGTGGATTGCATAAGCCCAGGAGTTCAAGACCAGCCACATGGCAAAACTGCATCTCTTAAAAAAAAAAAAAATATGAGATTTAACTGCGTGTAGTCTCAGCTACTTGGGAGACTGAGGTCGGAGGATTGCTTGAGCCACGTGGTGGAGGCTGCAGTGAGCTGTGATTGTGCCATTGTATTTCAGCCTGAGTGACAGAGCAAGATTTTGTTGAAATAAAGAGAGAGACAAAGAGGAAGGGAGGGAGGGAGAAAGGAAGGAAGCAAGGAAGGAAGGAAGGAGAGAGAAAAAGAAAAAGAAAATAAAAGGGAAGGAAGGAAAGAAGGAAGAAAGGAAGGAAGGGAGGAAGGGAAGGAAAAGAAAAAAAAGAAAAAATTAACTGAAACATAAATTTATTTTTGGTTTTCAGGCAAAGGTAATATCACCAAATATACTAATTATTTCTCAGTTCTTATAGCAGCATTAATTGAAAATATTTTTCCAAATCAATCTGTTAGAGAAATAAAACAAAAATTTTAAAATTACTTTGATAAACCTAATACTGTGTTGCCTTTAAGCAAACTGTTTTTGTTTTCTAGACACTAATAAGATTTACAATTATCTGATGCTCAGAAATTGTATTAAAAAATAAAGCCAACCAAGCTGAACAAAAATAAACAAAACCCAGACAATGTAGTTTGCATGGGCCAGGTACAGTGGCTCACGCCTGTAATCCCAGCACTTTGGGGGGCTGAGGCGGGTGGATCGCAAGGTCAAGAGATTGAGACCATCCTGGCCAGCATGGTGAAACCCTCACTCTACTAAAAAATAAAAAAATTACCTGAGCGTGGTGGCGCATGCCTGTAATCCCAGCTACTAGGGAGGCTGAGACAGGACAGTTGCTTGAACCCGGGAGGCGGAGGTTGCAGTGAGCCCAGATTGTACCACTGCGCTCCAGCCTGGTGCCTGGTGACAGAGTGAGACTCTGTCTCAAAAGACAAAACAAAACAAAAATAGTTTGCATCGTGCCAGCCATCTGCCAATCTTAAGACTTCTTTTGTTACTATAACACTGTGTAAGTTCAATTAGATATTAAAGATTTGTCATATAACTTTAAAAACTATAATTTTATATTTAGCTTCTTTGTTGTGTCTGAATCATTACCTTGTGGATACTATCTAGCTATAATTTTCTGCAAATTCACAGAAAAAAATATCTTCTTTCATTAATCTATTTTCCTAAACTTTGTAACATTATATAAGATGTGAAGAGATGTGCTTTTTACTTTATAATTTTCTTTTCCTATTATTCCATATGATGTTTCTCTAGTTTTTGTAAAATAAATTCATCCTTTTTACTCTCCTACTCCTTGTATTACATATATATATATATTTTTTTTTCACTTATTTAAAAATACCATTTCACCCGCCAATCCCATTACAGGGTATATAACCAAAGGATTATAAATCATTCTACTATAAAGACACATGCACACATATGTTTATTGCAGCACTATTCATAATAGCAAAGACTTGGAATCAACCCAAATGCCCATCAATGACAGACTGGATAAAGAAAGTGTGGCACATATACACCGTGGAATACTATGCAGATATAAAAATGGATGAGTTCATGTCCTTTGCAGGGAGATGGATGAAGCTGGAAAACCATTAGTGTCAGCAAGCTAACACAGGAACAGAAAACTAAACACCACATGTTCTCAATCATAAATGGGAGTCGAACAATGAGAACACATGGACACAGGGAGGGGAACATCACACACCAGGGCCTGTTAGGGGGTGGGGAACAAGGGGAGGGATAGCATTAGGAGAAATATCTAGTGTAGATGACGGGTTACTGGGTGCAGCAAACCAGCACGGCATGTATATACTTATGTAGCAAACTTGTACATTCTGCACATGTATCCCAGAACTTAAAGTATAATAATAATAAAACAAAAACAAAACAAAACAAATATGTACTGGTATTAAAAATCTGAAACTAGTTTGGGCGCGGTGGCTCACGCCTGTAATCCCAGCACTTTGGGAGGCTGAGGTGGGCAGATCATTTTAAGTCAGGAGTTCGAGCCAGCCTGGCCAACATGGTGAAACCCCATCTCTACTAAAATTACAAAATTAGCAGGCGTGGTGACAGGTGCCTGTAGTTCCAGCTACTGAGGAGGCTGAGGCACGAGAATTGCTTGAACTTAGGAGGCGGAGGTTACAGTGAGCCGAGATCGCACCACTGCACTCCAGCCAGGATGACAGAGTGAGATCCTGTCTTGAAAAAAAAAATCTGAAACTATACCAGCACTATGGGAAATACACACCTGTTTAGTTCTCTCTGCACACCTGGAGGAGTTCCACAGCTGGTTCCTTGGTTTAAATACTACCCATATCCCAAAGATGCAAGGTCAGCAGATGCAGCACCTCTTGTCCTAGAAGGTTTACATTTTCCTTATTTCCAAAATAGTCCTGATGCTAAAAACACTGGTTAAGATACAGCCTGAAGTATAGCCTTAACATTACATGGTAGAAAGTAACTTTTAGTCAAGAAAAATGCATCAGCAGCAGAAAAATGTGTACAATGCCCATTTGATAACTGACGATGCCACAATATAGCAGTAACTTCTTGTTTTGGTCATAGGCATCGAGTAGATTATGGGGAATCTTCCTATTCTTCAAACCCAGGACTGCAGCGTCACCCTCTGCTACCTATTATACTCCTATGATCATCGTGTGGCTTTCTGTTGATATGTCCGTGTGTGTGTGTGTGTGTGTGTGTGTTTCATTACTTGCTTCAGAAATCATGGTTTTTAGTTCTTTCCTGTTACATTTCTTCTTATTTCCTTTGGAAACCTTAATGCATCTTTAAATACACCTTTTATTTAAAAAATAAAGGAAGAAGTCACGATTCTTGCAGTTTGTTGACCTTGTTACTAGTCCTCATTTCCAGAGAAAGTGCTATTCTTGTCAGGGTAAGAGAGAGTAAGTGACTGACTCTTTCCATACTTATCTGGATGAACCTCAGGAGTCATCTAGCTCAACCTCCTATACCTGTCAGCAGTTTCTTCTACCAGTTCACTGTAGGTATGCATATAGTACCTGTTCTAATATATGAGCATTTGAGTTGCATGAATGGAGTTTGTGAAATTTCAGCCTTCTGGAGGGTATTGAAGTTGGTTTCTATATATCTTTCATCGTGGCCTTCAAAGGCCTCTTTTTCTACCAATGTTTATGATGTTAGAAATGGGTGTGAAATGACTAGATCAGGATCCTGGGAAGGACTGATAAATTTTGGACTAGCTGTTAATAGGAACAAACTAAAAAGTTGGACTTAGCAGTTACTGGAGATAAAGCTGTGCTTTGCACATAATTGATGCTCAAAGCGTATTTGTAAAGTAAATGGGCAGAAAGTAAATATAAAATCAAATTTTTGATTAGCATAAACATCAAGTTAATGTTTGGAGTGGACTGTCAAGTGAACAGCATCAGACAGCGTAGTGTGAGAAGTGAACTTGGAGAAAACGGGCCTCTGAGCCAAAGAAACTCTCTGTGAAGCTCAGCTTTACTAATAATTAGCTCTATGTGACTTTGAGCAAGAAACTTTTTTTCCCTACCTCAATTTCTATATCTGCAAAATAGAGGTGGTAATGACAACCACTTCGTAGAGTTGTTGTGAGTATTAAATGAGTTAATGTTCATAACACTATTTTTTAATACGCTTGAATGGAGAGCTATGTAAGTGATTACCATTATTTCCTTAAGCAAATGGTTGCAAGTACGAATAGGATATTGCCATATTTGAGTGAACTTTCAACTAGGTAAAAAATGATTTTAACATTTTATGTATTTTTAAATATTAGAAATAAGAATAAATTTGAAATCCTGTATGCTTACAAAAAATACTATGGCTGTGTACCATGGACTTACAGTTTTAGAACTTATTTTTTTCACTTAAAATATGTCTTGCACAATTTTCTGTGTCAGGACATAAAATTTTATCTTCTTTCATAGTTGTTTAGAGTTAGAAAGGAACTTTGAAGTCTTTTATTCTATCCTTCTACCTCCATATCGTGAATTAATTGTGCAGTTGACCTTTGAAGAACCCAGTGGGTAGACGCACTGAACCCTACACAGTTGAAAATCCATGTACAATTTTTGACTTCACCAGACCTTACCTACTTATAGCTTACTATTGACCAGAAGCCTTACCAGTAACATAAATTGTCAGTTAACACATATTTTGTATGTTGTATGTGTTAGATCCAATAAAGTAAGCTAAAGAAAAGAAACTGTTATTAAGAAAATCATAAGGCCAAGGCAGGAGGATCATTTGAGCTCAGGAGTTTGAAAGCAGCCTGGGCTCGTCACAGGGACACCTCATCTCTGTATAAAAAAAAAATTAAATTAAATTAGCGAAGCATGATGGCATGTGTCTGTAGTCTCAGCTACTCAGGAGACTTGAGTCGGGAGGATTCCTTAAGCCTGGGAGGTCGAGGCTGCAGTAAATAAATGAAAAAAGAAATGAGGCCAGGCGGCTCACACCTATAATCTCAGCACTTTGGGAGGCTGAGGTGGGTGGATCACCAGGTCAGAAGTTTGAGATCATCCTGGTAAACATAGTGAAATCCCGTCTATACTAAAAATACAAAAATTATTTGGGTGTGGTGGTGAACCTGTAATCCCAGCTACTTGGGAACCTTAGGCAGGAGAATCGCTTGAACTAGGTTGCTGGAGGTTGCAGTGAGCCAAGATCACACCACTACATTCCTGCCTGAAGGACAGAGCAACACTTCATCTCAAAAAAAAAAAAAAAAAAAAAAGAAAGAAAGAAAGAAAAAGAAATGGAAAGAAAGTTATGCAGAAGAGAAAATATGTTTACTATTTATTAAGTGGAAGTGAATAATAATGGTCTTTATTCTTGATTTATCATTGAGTAGACTGAGGAGGAAGAGAAGAGGAGGGCTTGGTCTTGCTGTCTTGGATGGAAGAGAGGGAAGAAAATTCACATATAAATGGTCCTGTTCATTTCATATCATGTTGTTCTAGGGTCTGCTTGAAAGGACTTAAGCTTTTTTCAAATTGTTTCTAATAATATGCAATACTATAGCATATTCCATAATTAATATGTGGTTCTTTTGCTGTTTAAAGTGACTACCCCCCCAACCCTAGAAAAAGATAAAATACTTCTTGTTATTAATAATACTCCAAGCCTAAACCTGTGTAATCACCTGAAATATTGCACACAGATCAGTGGAGTAAATAATCTTTTAAAATCCAGTTAAAAATAATGGATTGAATACATTCATTAGGACCATGATGTTATAAAGTTGTAAAAATGACACGCAGAGTGGGGAAAGAGACTTTAGCAAACAAACTGTTGGAAGATAAACAGCAGCTGGTCAGCAGAAAGAGGGAAATGAGACTGAATTTAAAGGCAGCATTGTTAAAACAGAGAAGAAATATAATTTATATCACAGAATCCCTCCTTTCCACCAACAAATATTTAGTAACTTGACACATCAGATAATCTCTGGAAGTGGAGAATATGGCTGCAGGAGGACTAAATAACAGGAAGAAATGGTTGAAAGCCTGTTTAAACAGCACTTAAGATGCTTAAGAAGCAGTTAGATCTGATCCTCTCTTTTTTATACCTTGACAGAAAATGAAGTTTTGATATTATGGAAAGAGTAAGTGAGATGTTCTCTGCCAAGATACTAAGTTAAAATACATTGGGAGAGTGAAGATTTACATAGTGGAATTGAGATGCTCTGTCCTCTGTCCTGACCTCCTGTCACCTCATACTCAGGATGCTGAAAACAATGCATACATCCTCCAGGCATAAAACTGGAAGATGCTTTTTCAGGAATGCATGGGAAGAGGAATCCTGAGAATACTGATACTAGAGATCCCCAATCAACTGGCCCAGTAGATCGTCATATTATGAAGACTACAGTTAACAAATCCCACCTATCAGTATGAATTTCCAACCAGCATTTTAGCATTTTACTCTTAAATATTAGTAGACAGCTATGGATCACAACATATTTGTGGATAACGTCTTAAATAAAAGATGGAACGAAAAATAACAAAACCATATTAGAAGAAACAGACACTAAGTGGGGGGTGAGGATCTCTGCAAAACTGTTTATTAGAAATCTCTTAAAGTAATAAAAAAATATTGCATTCATGAAACAAGAATAGTTTGCTATTAAAAATAGTTATCAAACTGAAATGAGCTTTTACAGTTAAAGACTGGATAGTTATGAGAGAAATCTCAATAGGAGGTTTGAAATTTAAAAAAATCTTTCAGAAAGGAGAGCCAACAGATAATGAAATAGAAATTAGAAGACCAAAATAAATATTCCAGGAGGTCCATCATTTAAATAATATGAGTCCCAGAAAAACACGGAGAGTGAAAAATGGAAAGTAATTATCAAAGAATTAAGACAAGAAAATTCTCAGAACACAAGGCGTGAGCGCAGAAGGGAGGTAAATGGAAAGGAGTCTCTGTGATGATGGTGAAGGGGTATTCTGAGACGACAGCTGCAGAGCAGAGTCAGAAGGCAGCCTACCCAGGTTGAAAAGGTAGAAGCTGTGGGCAGGATTTCTTCAATAAGAGGAAGTGAAAGAAATACGTAATGTAGCTGGGCACGATGGCTCACGTCTGTAATCCCAGCACTTTGGGAGGCTGAGGCGGGCGGATCACGAGGTCAGGAGTTTGAGACCGGCCTGACCAACACGGTGAAACCTGGTCTCTAATTAAAAAAAAAAAAGAAAAAAAAGAAAAAAAAAAGAAATACATAATGTATTTATATAAAAACGGAGACAGGTAATCTCTCAGACAGGTAAGCATGCATTAATGATAACTGTATAAAAAGAGATCAGGTTGAGATGGTGGCTCATGTCTGTAGTCCTAACTATAGGACTATAGTCCTCAACCTACTCAGGAGTTTGAGGCAGGAGGATCACTTTAGGCCAGGAGTTTGAGGCTGCAGTCATCTGTGATTGTACCACCGTCTTCCAGTCTGAGCAACAGAGTGAGACCTCATGTCTAAAAAAATTTTTTAAATAAAATAAAAGGGATTAGACAATTAAAAGCACTGTTATTTACTTCAAGGAAAACCAAAAGTGCTTAAAGAATAGAAAAATTACCCAGTATTCTATGTAGCTATGGCTCAGCAGTGAATAGTATTCAAAGAATTGTGATACTATAAACAATGAGTATTGATTAAACAAAAACTATGATATGCTATATTTGAGAATATAGGCTGATATGAAGTGTGTTGTACATGTGAATCTGTTTGTCTTTGAGGTGGAGGTGGAGAGGCTGAGTAATGTAGGAGAGCTCATTATTCATCTTCCAGAAAAGAAAGCCAACACATAATGCCCCAAACCAAAAAGCATAGAAGAAATTATTAAATATATTGTTACAATTTGTGGAAGTATACATATATATATATATATATATATATATATATATATATATATATATATATGTTTATGCTAAAAGTTGAAGTTATTCCCTCAGGAAGCAGAAAATCTGTTCACAGGGCTTTGGGTGGTGTTTAAATCTCAGAAACAAATCCCTTAAAACTGTTTAATGCTAATGTATAGTGTATAATTTTGATTTAAAAAATGACGGGGGTGATATGGTTAAGTTTTGTATCCCCACTCAAATCTCATCTTGAATTATAATCCCTGTAATCCTCATGTATCAAGGGAGAGACCAAGTGGAAGTAATTGAATTTTGGGAGCAGTTTCCCCCATGCTGTTCTTGTGATAGTGAGTGAGTTCTCATGAGATCTCATGGTTTTATAAGTGTGTGGTAGTTCCTCCTGCATTCACTATCCTTCCTACCGCCTTGTGAAGAAGGTGCTTGCTTCCTCTTTACCTTCCAACTTGATTGTAATTTTCCTGAGGCCTCCCCAGCCATGTGGGACTGTGAGTCAATCAAGCCTCTTTCCTTTATAAATTACTCAGTTTGGGGCAGTTTTTTATAGCAGTATGAAAATGAACTAACATAAAGGGGAATGGTGGAGGTTTTTTTTTACAACTTTATACTTGTGGTTTCCTCATAACCAGATTTTAAAAATAAAATTATAGAGAAAAAAATTTTCAAAAAATCTGTTTTATTTGTAAAATACAGCCGTATCTTCTACTATATTATTCAGGAATTTGAAAAGAAAATGCCATTAGAAAAGACTACGAGAATTCTGTATCCTTAACTTTACCCCTGTATGCCCTGTAGTGATTTCTTTAAGAAGTGAGGCTGAGGGTCTCAAATAGCTTTTTATAATGGGTAGGAAGAGGCCTGGCACCAGTGAGGTAGTAGTTTACCTAGCAACCTAATTTCACTTTGAAATGCAAACAAGAGGAGGGAAATATGGAAAGTAAATACAATTATATTAATTTTAACATCTGTTTAAATAAGCACAATGAAGTTGTCTGTTAAATACATCAATAAATCTGAGACTGCCAATAAAAAAATGCTTTGTATATATTCCCAGCAAAATATTAATTGATATCTTGCAGTTGTTTTTTTCTTCTGTTACTTATCCTCACCTTAATGACAGAGAATATTTTTGTTTATTCCATTTTTATCATTATGTAATATGATTTCTAAGAGAACAAGGGAACAAAATACTGTTTTGGGATATGTGTATAAAAATATACAGACACAGAACCCACATTTTCAATAATCTTTTCACAGGATAGCATCTTCTACACCTTCACTCAAGATGTCATGTCATTGAAAAATAGCAGCTGGTCTGAGTGCTATAACCTAGACAACAATATGTTTGCCATAAAGGCTGACTCTATTTTGTGAAAGTTTTAGAAGTCAGTATTAACATCGATACAAGAGTCAAATGAAAAGGATATAAGCAAAATTAATTTTAAAGAATTAACACAGGTATATTTGTAAGTATGTAAATGAGATTCTTCCTGTGGAAAGTTATAGAGTATTCTAGTAAATGTGGCCAAAAAAATATGTTAGACACTGGAGGCCAGAGATAGGCCTTCAAATAGCTAAGAAGTTCTAGTAGAAAAGACAGGTATATAAATAAAAATTGCAAGAGTGTAAAATTGGATACATAGGGTCTTAATAACTTAATTCCAGAGGTTGCATAATTTATACTGAAAATACTTTGCTTTAAGGCAAATAGAATTGTATTTAAATATATTAAAATTAATTGACTTCTATCTTCTCTATAATAATACTTTGGGTATTATTCATTTGTTAAGCCAATATATTACAGTTTTGCAGGAAGTGTTTAAGAGCCTACTATGTGTCAGGCACTCTGCTAACTGTTGGAGATAAAATAATTAGCAAAACAGATAAATTTGTCCCCTCAAAAGCAGAATCTCCTGCAAGAGAGAGCTAAATAAAGAAGCAGTTATCAAGCCTGCTAAATTCCATCAAGGGAAAAATCATCAGAGGTAGGAATAGATTCTTTATAGATCATAAACTTTAGAATTATTAACTTAGAAAAATTGCAGTGGTCATCTCATTTTTTACACACCCATAAACTAAGACCCAGAGAGAATGATGGTGCAGCTACAGGCAGAGGCGAAACAATCACCTGTATGTCCTATCACCATGGGTCTCCAGTCGCCACTTGAAATTGTTGGAGTGTTTGGTTTCATGAGTTTAATACCCTCCATGCAAGGCAATATTTTAATCAGACCATTGAATAACTATATAATTATTGAAAAGCAGAACTGCCAGTGTGTCTGTGGGGTGTGGGGTATTACAATCTGTATGAACAATTATTCTACATGAAATGGTAGCAGTGTTCATAGATTATTAGGATAAGACACTTAGTAGGTTTAATTTAGTGCCAGGGAAACAGAAAAGATACTAAGGAAAATAAAAACAATACCTATTCTCATTTTCTATGCACCATCTCATTTTTTTCTTCACAATGGCCTTCTATGTTGGGTAAAATTGTCTCTATTTTACTGATGTGGAAATGAAGTTCTAGAAAAAAGAGCACCTTCTTCAGGATCACAAAGCAATTTCATGGTAAAGAATGGATTTCAATGTAGCTATTTTGTTTTGCCTCATTTGTTCCCCTACATAAACATATTCTCGGTAGGTAAACATCACTTTGTCAATTGAATATTAAACATTATTTTTACCTCAGTGGAGAAATCATAAAATATGTGCTAGAGTTTTATGAGACAAGAAACATTCTGGAATGCAGGACAGTCAGTCAGTCAGAGGAAAAGAGTTGGGAGATGTAAGTGTTTTGGGCAACATTTCTAGTCTTTTCACATAATTATTCATGCAAATAATTTGGGCCACAAATAATTCACTGGTGACTTAACCTTTTGGTTCAAGGAGTGATCATAAATTAAAACACCTTTGCTAAAGCAAAAACTAAAACCTCTCTAACATTAACACATTTTTACAAGGAAAAGAAAAACACATACACACATAAAAAGACAATGTTTTTTAAATTTCTTCTATCCCATGAAGGAATTGACATTTTAATGAAAAAGATGTGATTTTTCTAAGGTTCAGAGAGTTGGCCCTGTAAAAATAGACTGAGGCAATATGAGGATGTTTGGATGTTTGTCTAAAAGTGAATGGGAGCCTGAAGGAGAGCAGTGGTTTCACCATTTTGCCTGCCTGTGTCTCCAACCTTAAACCACAGACCTTAGCTTTTGTTAAGGTATTTCCCTTCCCCCCAGGCATCCTAAGGTTCCTAAGAGTTGAATTATACCTCTTTTATGGAAGTACTTTAAATGATCAACTTTGCAACATCAAGTGACTCTGAAAGCCACTGGGGTTAAGATTTCAAGTAGAACTTGAAAACCCTCAATGATTTCAACAAACGTATCTGGGGCAAGTTTCCCACAAATAACCCATTTTCTAAAACCACACATGTATCTCTTTATACTCTCGGATGGTATGCATAACATTTCCAAATTCAGCTGATTAAGCCGAATATTATGAAGAAAGCATCTGATTAAAGTAATTGGAAATAAAATATGAATAATTAAGTGACGTCACCCTCCTTAGAGGTATTTGCTTTCAAGAAAGTTGGCTAAGAGCTCACTAATTGGGAGTTCAGGAGAGACAAAAACAGCAATTTTGCACACTGCTTTCACTTTACATTTTCCTTTCAGAGTAATGTATTTTTTTTTCTAAAACCTCTCAGTTGTTTGTGCAATATTCTAAAACATGCACTACCTCTAAAACATGATTATTACTACATGGTAATAATCATTAATTCTTTTCTTGCCATGATTTCTGAGATTCTTTTCAAATACTTCTTTTTCTCTCTACTCCATACGACATTCCTTTCCATTTCTAATTTGTACCTTTTCCTAAATGGAATATCCACAGAGAAAGGCACATTTGGTGGTATTTTCCCAGATACAAATTACAATGCTTCTTGGATTTTTAATTATCTAGTTACTCTTTATTATTATGATTGTTATTTTATTGAATGTTCGTAACTTAACAATCCTGCAGTCTGATTCAAGAAACTGAACATGACCAGCCCAATATTCTTCTTATAAATGTTTCACGCCGGGCGTGATGGCTCACGCCTGTAATTCCAGCAGTTTGGGAGGTTGAGGCGGGAGGATCACAAGGTCAGGAGTTCAAGACCAGCCCAACAAACATGATGAAATCCCGTTTCTACTAAAAATATAAAAATTAGCTGGGCGTGATGGCGCACACCTGTCGTCCTAGCTACCGAGGAGGCTGAGACAGGAGAATCTTGTGAGCATGGGAGGCAGAGGTTGCAGTGAGCCAAGACTGAGCCACCGCACTCCAGCCTGGTAACAGAGTGAGACACTGTCTATCCTTCCATTATTTTTGGTGAAATCACTTTGTGTTTTATCAGATATTTGAGTGACAAGGTTATAACACTGAATGTGCCCAATATGTTTCAAGGACTGAAATGTATAGAGAAAAAGATTACTACTACACTCTGGAAAAAAAAAATACACCTAAAAGAGAAAGATATAAAATTTTGATATAAAGCCTGCTGTTTCAAAAAGCAAGGATGCAATAACATTCGTGTATATGGACGAAAAATCTTTTATTCAATCAAATATTTATTAAAATATTATATTTTCAGGCAGTTAATTTAATTTAGAATGATCTCATTTGTTAAGCATTGAAGACTTCCCTCACGCCCAAAGGAAAATTCATTATCTTATTGTAAAGTTAATGGTAAAGTAGCCAAAGGTAATAATAAAATAATAAAATAACTGACAGCTCCTTTTGGTATGTGTTCCCTTGAAACATTAAGAAGTAACAAAAATTCTCTTCAATTAAAATTGTATGCCTGGTATCTGTTTTATATGAAAGAAGCTTTTTATGTTTCATATCAAATTGATCAAAGCATATTACTTGCCTTTTGCTATGCAAACCTTTTGAGAAGGCTGATTTTTCCATTCGTTAGAAAGTTTATAAATTATTTTACACAATGTACGGTAATTTATATTAGACATGGTAAAGCAGAAGCTTATAGTGAAATATTTATGATTAAAATAATGGTATGTTTCCTTAACTCAGTGATACTAGTTCAGGAAACAAATGCAGTGTGACAGAATTTGTCCATGATTTAGCACTTATCAGAGCCATTTTCTTAATAAGTTTTGACTCTTGTAAAAGTTATGGTCATCAGGGTCACAGAATATATTTTGTTTCCCCCAAGCTAGCATGAGGTTCATATTAGGCCCTCAATAAAACTTTATGATGGCAATAGTAGCACTCCGATTTGCAGAAGATAATTTCTGTTTGATAGCTATCCGGGAACAACTAAACCCAGCTACATAAATACCAATAATAAAGTTTTGGGTAAAGAATAAACTGATTATTGCAGAGCTGATCACAGTTTATTTACAACAAAACATTAAGGTATTTGTTCCCATTTTAAACTTTCTACCTCTTAGCTCATCCTTACTTTCTATTAATTTAAAAAATATTATTATAAATCATTTTGTATTATTTGAGGTCCTCTGTGTTAGTCCTATTTTTACTAAAAAACAGTGTCTTTTGTTTTATTTTGTTTTTACATCATTAGTTGTGGAGAAATTAGTGAATATATCTCCTTTTTATCCCTGAACTTTTACTTTCTATTCTTCTTAACATTAATAAGCTTTAAAGTCTTTTCATAAAACCTCTTCTCTGAATGAATACCCATCTGAGAACGTGGCATTTCCACATTTATTTGGAGACGTCCACAGGGTAATTTATAACACAAACATTTTAATTAGTAATGTTGATGTTTTTATTATTACTAAATGGGTAATCTGGGTTTTTTTTTTTTTTTTTTTTTTTTTTTTTTTTTGAGACAGAGTTTTGCTCTTGTTACCCAGGCTGGAGTGCAATGGCGCAATCTCGGCTCACCGCAACTTCTGCCTCCTGGGTTCAAGCAATTCTCCTGCCTCAGCCTCCCGAGTAGCTGGGACTACAGGCACGTGCCACCATGCCCAGCTAATTTTTGTATTTTTAGTAGAGACGGGGTTTCACCATGTTGACCAGGATGGTCTTGATCTCTTGACCTCGTGATCCACCCGCCTCAGCCTCCCAAAGTGCTGGGATAATCTGGGTTTTTTTGTAAGCGCATAAGACCTTGAATTTTGTGGAGTATAGATATCCCTTAGAATTACATGGGGGCATTACGGAGATAATTTCTGCTTGTTAATGTTTACTCACAGTATTATAAAGAAAGACAGCAGCATGTTATAGAAGGGAGATGAGTATTAAGCACCTACTAAGTATGAGGCACTGTGCTGGGATAAAGCAATCAAGTCCTATACAATGTTAGCCCTCATGAAGGTTTATATATATATATATATATATATATATATAT